>WUAW01017776.1:19603-32169 GCA_017165845.1 Thaumetopoea pityocampa | reverse complement strand
TTAAAAGTACTATTCCGACTTAAATACTGTAGTATGTTTCTTTAAAATAGGTCCAGTAGAATTGAAGATATAGTTTGATCCCTGGTTTAGTAACCGCCGTTAAGGTACGAGAGCTCAAGTAAAAGTAAATAATAATAATAATAGTAGTAATATTTCTAAGGCTTTTTATAAAAATATATGACTGTTTCGGGATTTCCCATGTAGCGAAAAACCGACATTCACGTGGGCGGAGCTGCGGGCAAAAGCTGGTATTATGTATAGCCAACTGTCCATATATATCCAATCACGTTTTCTAAAATCACAAATAGTAAGATGGCCGATGGAGGGATTTGTAAGGAAAACCGTAGGAGTGACTATATATCATTATGTTATATAGTCACTCCTAACTATATATCATTATGTTTATGCACTCCTAATGCATGGACAGTGGCGTCTTTGCGTTATTACCCCTCATATATCCGTTGACGTAAAATTCTGAAAATATTTACACCAAAGCCGGTGTGGAAATGCGGATTTTCCACTATACGGATAGGCACTTAGTAGGTCGGTAAAATAGATAAGTAGCTTGAATATTTATCACGCATTTTCGTTAGTATGATGTCCAAGCCCGCTTTAGCACCATTTGATTAAATTAGCGAGAGTTTTACCGAGTGTTGTGTGATTTCCAGACATCTCCCAAACTAAAGGCTTAAAACAAGGCCATTGCCAGACTAGTTTTCCTATGTGGCAATGAATGTTGGCTTGCCTTCAATAGATAGTCGGGAATTTCGTATCACGGGTAGTGTAGCCTATGCAAGACCGAGACCAAACTCACCCAGTTATTCAGGTTTCAGTATTGTTCTTAGATATCCAGTTTTGTACTTCAAGAGGATCGCAAGCCTTGCGAGACCTAATCAGTACTTACTGAAGTACGTTCTGTTCTTATCAAGTGACAAAGTAAGGCTGTTCAGTATTTCAGAACTAGCTAAAACCTGCGGCTTCGCTGTGATAGTGATGATAATGATTCATAGCATATCTCTATTCTCGGTATCATATCTTTCTATCAATCTATACATATACGAGGGGTGATCCAAAAGTAATGATAATCAATATAAAACACAATGTTTATGCTTAAATTTTGTTTTTATTTTTCTACATAGTCTCCTAGAAGTCAATACATTTAGTCCATCGCTTTTCTAAACCTAAAATTCCCTTAAAAAAAAATCTTTCTCTTGATCTTCCCAAAACGCCTCAACAGCGGCCATTACTTCGCCATTGTGTTTAAATTTCTTGGTTGGGAGGTGTTTCTCTAGCCGAGGAAAGAGATAGAAGTCACTGGGAGCCAGATCTGGCGAAAAAGGAGGGTGTTCAAGCAGTTCAAGTCCTGATTCTTGAATGGCAGCCATCGCAACTGCAGCTTTGTGTGACGGTGCATTATCTTGGTGAAACAGCATTTCAGCTCACAGCTTGCCGCGTCTTTCTTCCTTAGTCACCTCCCGCAATCTCCTTATTTGGTCTGCGTAGTAAGAACCCGTGATAGTGGCCCGTGATAGAAAAGGGATTTTCTAAGTATTCCACCTTAATAATTCCTTCAGCGTCCAAAAAACAGACGCCATAACTTAGCCCGCGAAACTTGAAACTATGAATTTCTTTGGTGTCGGTGAGGAAGCTCGTTTCTAAGTCATAGATTGTTGTTTGGTCTCGGAATTAAAATGGTGGATCCGGGTCTTATCCATGGTTACAAAACGTGACAAAAAGATTTCCCTATCAGCTTGAAACTTTTCGAAATTCAGCCTCGAAATGTCGTCTCGTTTTTTTTGCTCGTTAGTTAACATTCTCGGTACCCATCACGCAGACACCCTTGTCATATGCAATTCATTGGCAATGATTCTTCGAATGCTACCATATGAGATCCCTGTGACCTCAGCTACATACCTGATGGTCACTCTTCGATCTGCCAACACAATATCGTCCACTTTTTTCACGTTATCTTCGGTTAGAGACGTGGATGGGCGTCCTTCGCGATGTTCATCTTCAGTGGATGGTCTGCTCAGTTTAAACGCCTCGGCTCAGCGTGCAACTGTTAAGTATGGAGAAGCAGAGTCTCCTAATGCTTTCATCAAGTCACTGTGTATGTCTTTGGTAGACATTTTTTTCAAACTTGATGACAACTTTTTCGTTTTTCTCAATTTTGATGTTTTCTTTTCGACGGTTCGAATTCAAATGAGTGTACCTCCCGGAAACCGTGTCCTATTTATATGATTTTTTTTATGGTGAAGTAATAGCTATATAAGCGAGCAAAATAAGTAGTTATTGGATTCTTACGAGGACTACAGATAACCAAATATCATTACTTTTGTTTCACCCCTCGTATAATTACTTGTCCTGACTGACTGATTCGTCAATGTAGAGCCTAAACCGCTGTGGCTGCAAACTTAAAATTTGGACAATAGATGCCTTTTATATTGTAAACATCCGTTAAGAAAAGATTTTTGAACACAAGAAATTTCAGAAAATTTCACCCCTAAGGGGGTAAAATAAGCGATGAACGGTTGTATGGACGTCCGTCATTTTCAAAGTAACTTCTTAATATATCTATTTATATACACTGAATTTAATATATCCACTTCTGGTTAGAAATAAATGTATACGTATATCAGCGTCTATTCAAAATTTTACCTCTAAGAGGGTTAATTAAGGGTTGTAAATTTATATGGACAGTTGGTTACTTTTGAAGGAAAAAGTATGAAAATTCATATACCTGCTTCTGATTAGAAATAAATGTAGACGTATATAGGCGTTTTTCAAAATTTTGTCACCAAGAGTGTGAATTAACTTAGTAATTTTAGCCCTAAAATGGGACACTGCAAACGTCGTTTATAAAGAGTTATTACGGTAATTAGAACTAAAGATTAAAAAAAACTAAACACGCGAGAGAAGCCGCAGGCAACAGCTGCTCTTGTATTCAAAACCAGGACTGTTTTTGGGACAACATTAGTCACGAAAATAGTGATGCTGAGGTGTATGAGTGGCGTTACGCGGTCTGACCGCGTGCGCACCTCATACATCCGAGGCAGTCTCGGAGACCGTAACTGGCAGACGAACTCCAGGAGAGTTGCATGCGGTGGTTTGGCTAAGTTATTCCCCGATCGAGAGAAAATGTTATTAGAAAATTATTATACTTGAAAATGAAAATGAGTACGACCTTGGAGTTGCCCTAAAAAGCGCAGCCTCTGGATGTCGTGGATTGGAAGTCAATGGTCTCGCCTCTAAATATGTTGAAGATAGATTAAATAAAGTAGAACCGCATACCCTAGCAGAAAAGTCCGGGACCAATAACGTCACATAGAAGAAAATCACAAGGTGGCGCTACAGTAGATTTTTTAAATGTCTATTACTATACATATATTGTACATTGACGCTCTAGTGGTGCTAGACAGAGCTTGTGATCCAAAAGTCGTAAGTTAGATCCCGGTCCTATATCGCTGAGTTATTTCTAATTCATGTACAGTCTACATTGTAGACCTTAACGGGAAAGGAAAACTTCGTGAGGAAATCTGCGTGCGCGCATGGATTTGTGTAGTCTATCAACCCGCACTGGGCCAGCGTGGTAGACTTCGGCCTAATTTCCCACCAGATTAGGGGAGGTTCGTGCCTCTGTAGTGGGGATGAATATGGAGTGGGAATAATACTACATAAGTTTACGATCATAGACCGCCAGAGAGCGTTGCAGTATATGCACCTACAAAAAGTTATAAACTAGTAGTAGAGGCTTACAGTAGATGTATTTCTTTAAAACAACTTCGCCAATTTCGGTGCGAGATTTCACATTACATAATAAATTTTGGAATTATTTTGTTTTTTGTATATTTTATAGCTAGCTTTAAGCCAAGACTTTCTTATTCTTCTTTCTTAGTTTATGGCGATTGAACAATTTGGTACAATTCTGCCAGTATCCGTTGTGAAATTATCATAGGCGATAGAAGTGGAAGTAACGAATTTTGGCAGTGAAAGAAGCGTAGACTTTATTGTAATTCTTTACTGAAATTAATTTTTTTATGATTCTAGATATACATTTAGCTCAAATAAGAAAAAAAAAAGATTTTCTTACGTTTTAAAGTAGTCGGCAGCAAAACTATTAATATCCATGGGTGGACAGGATATCGCTAAACGAGACGTTGAAAAATGTTGTAATCCCAACTTATAAATGCGAATGTGAGTTTGTTTGTTTCTTACGTTTTCACGTCTTAACTACTGAACCCATCATTATGAAATTTATTACATTGTCAGGGGTACAGAGAAGGACAAAGGTACCTTTTATCCCGAAAAAAAAACTTCCCAAAGGATAGAAATTATGTATTTTCAACGGTCTCCGATATGTATTTAAGGAAATTAACGTTAACGGAGCCATAGGTAAAAGCTAGTTTTGTAATAAATCATTAGACTGCATATAGCTTGGAATTCCTTTTAAGCATCACGCACGACTTACTAAAGTCAAACAGTTTACGAGAACTTTGTATTCTTCTTCTACCGTTATTATCCCCAGCTTTGCTGCCAGAATCCATATTCCGGTTCAGTCTACTCCATTTTATTCGATCTTAAGTGTCCTCAATGGTAATACCATTGGCTTCCATATCTTGGTCTACGAGATCCATTCTGCTTCTTAGGGCGGCCATGAAGTTTCTCCAAGACATATCAAATCTTCATGATCACCAAAAAAAACTTCGGATGTACGACTTGTCTATGCGATGAGACCATTACACTTTGTCACTCCGTAGCGTATACGGAGAGATGAATTATATTTAATAGCTGTGTGCCTGGGCCGTAGCATATACTGAGCAATTAAATACGATTTTTTATGGTTTTAAATTGGCCAAACATTTTATTTTATATTCATGTAACTGCTTTTATGCACGCATACATAAAGTCACGCCGTTTCCTTGGTTCACCGGCCAGGAATCAAATTCGGTCTCCCGCATGATCGGCGGGGATAGTACCGAAGAATTGGGGTAGGCAGAGACTACTTCTTTCTACTTATTACGATCGTTTAATGCAGTAAAGTGGCTATCCGCGGACAACTAAACGCTCCCGAACCACGACGCCACCATTTCATAAGGTTCAAAAGTGATTAAAGTTTCTCATTGCGTTGCCATGGAAAGAGGACGAGGCAGGAAAATTGTTTTGAGCTAGAAATATGGAATTAGTGAAAAGGATTATAAGATATAGGATACTACTATCTCGGAAGGGGTAGGAAGAAATAGTAGTAGCTCGGGAGGCCGGGGTTGCTTACCTGTATACTTAAGGCTATTTACCGGACAGGCTAAAAGGTTAAGTACTCCGTGACCGAGATATGCCATCTCCGTACAAGATCATTTAAACCACTGGCTCTTAACCGGTCGTCTACTGATGGTTCCACAAGGGCAAAAAGTGCTTTGTGGAGTTATTATACAATTACTAATAGTATTATCTAAATTTTGAATACTTACTTATTTTACCTAAGTTTAGTTTCAGCCACTAATTCAAGCAGTTTCTGCTACATTAAAATTATACCTAGATCACACAGTTTTTACAACCGGCCAGTTAGAAACATTGGCGATGAAAACTTCTTTTAAATTTCGATTATAGAACTCTTTGGTTACCTAATGTGATATATTGCATTCATTTGTCATTTGTTTTTGTAAATTAGCGGCAATTCCAAAAGTCATCCGCCATATAGTCCTGACCAGGCGCCCTACGACTTTCATTTATTCCCAAGAAACAAAGATAAATTTCGAGGTATTCGCTTTACGAGCCCTGAAGATGTGGTGAGCGCGTTCGAAAATGCCACAGAAGAGACCCCTAAGAAAGAATGGTCCCCACTGCTTATCTCAGTGGTTCAATCGAATGCGAAAATGTGTAGAGAGGAACGGAGACTATTTCGAAAAATAATAAAGGTATCGCCAACTTTCTACATGGAGCCGTTTTTTATTCTCAAATGACTTTAAGTGTGACCCACGTACATCGAAATCATTTGGGCACCAGTGCCGACATGCGTTTGGTTTTGCATAGTACTGAATCAAGTATTTAGCCACGGGTAAGCAGGATACATATTTAGTATGGGTATGCAGTTACAGAAATCCCGCTAAAATAATAAAATTTCCTATTAAATATAGTAAAAGATTCGTTAATAATTTATATAACAATATTATTTTAAATTAACGGTGAATACTAATAGCTTTGTATATTTATATGAACAGTTCTTTTTTTAAATTTGTCGCTAATGGAACCCTACATTTTATACGTGGCCCGACACACAACCTATTTTTATCTTTGTATTAAAACCTTTTAAATGATTATAATAGTTCATGTCCATAGTCTATGTCCAATGTCCATCTCTGGTTTCCAATTTCAAGTCTCGTCAAATTTCAAAGCAATCACATCATTATTTTCGTTATACGTACTAGTACTACCACTTGCGTAATTTGACTAATGCTTTGACTTGTAAGATTTAAACACTGTACTGGATTATTCCATCTATAATAAATATGAAATATGACGCGGGCTGTCGGCGTCCATCTTGAAAATGTAAAAATTGTTATTCTGTTAGTAGCAGACATATTGAAATTATAATGATCGCAGTATATTTCGGTATAAGTCAGCGACTCTAAATTGTGAATTATTCATTAATAAGGCGTTTGTCCAGACGATATAAACAGTGTTATAGTGCTTCCATTTTTGTTTCGAATAATATACAAAAAAATGGTACATACACACATACAGTTACGCCTTTTCCCTAGTTCTCCGGTAGGGAATCGAACCTCGGTTTCCCGCATGATCGGCGGGGATTTGAGCGGGCGGAAGAATTGGGATAGGCAGAGACCATTTCTTTCCACTGGCTACGTTCATTTAATGTAGCGAACTGGCTATTCGTGGCTCACTTTTCGTTCCCGCAGAAAATGAGACGTGTCGGCTGGCGAACCATGACGCCGCCACGAAAAGATTTCCACATTTCCATTTGACGTTCCCACGACAAGAGGATGGTGTTGGGAAGTCGGATAATGCCCAGGTTATACTCTGCTATTTGAGAAGCTTCTAGGGCTTTGAGCATCAATTCGGTCATTCTGCTTGTTATGTACGCTTGTCATATGCTGTTGTTATAAATGTTGCTCGACAGTAAAAATTGTCTCGTCAGCAAATAATTTTTTTCTGTAAGTGTAAGTCTATCATCCCGCACTAGGCCAACGCGGTAGGCTACGGCTTAAACCCCCTCCTGATCAGGGGACGTCCGTGCCCCTGTAGTGGGGACGATATGGACTGGACATTATGATATGGTTGTGGGACAGGTTAAGATGATTGACTGGTGTTTAACGCCATCCCCAAAGCCTCCATAATCCGTGAGACTAGTCTCATGTAGACAACAACTAGTACCCACCGTTTTACGTACGAAACACAACGGTCTTATCAGTTCTTAAATGTATGGTCCATTTCGTTAACCGCCGTAAGCCGCGAATAGTGTTGCTTAACTCTGGGATCGGATCGACTACATAACACTGACTAGGTTACAATATGCTCAATATATTTCATTACATAAAAATTTAAACCCTTTCGAGACAGTTTTTTTGTTTTTCAAAATAAAACAGATTTCTAATACTTCAGGTGATGAATTTATTTCTTCACTATAATAGGTTAAAGAAAATAAAAATGATTTTTTTCACACACATCAGCACAAAGTTACAGCTTGGGACATATACGAGTATGTTCCGCTCGGCCTACGTACTAGTACATATACGAGTATGTCCTATTAGTCTTATAAATGTGACACTAGAGGCAAGAAATTAGAGTCATAGTTAGCGACTACGATTAAACTTAACTGGGATATTAGTGTCCCAACGGTCTCTAAAGGGACACTATATACACTGGATGGTGTTATCAAAAGCTGCTTTTTCTTACAATACAATATTTAGATCCTTAGTTCCCAAAGTGGTCCAGGTGGACCCCCAGGGGTCCACGGGAGACTCGACGGGGGTCTACGTTGGCGTACGCAAATTTGCATACTTAGATCTAATCTTCACATTTTTTGTCGAGTTTTGGGAATATGGTAGAAACATTTCTACCATATTATATACAAAATTTAGCTGGTTCCGGTGGACCCCCTGGAGCTACATAGCTGCAGGGGGTCCACCGGAACCAGCTAAATTTTGTAAGTGGTCTATGAGAAAAAAAAGTCTGGGAACCTCTGATTTAGATGAACAGAATTTCTGCCGGTTCTAGTTCTAGCTGGCTTTTGCGTGAAGCTCGAACAAACAGACGCAAAGAAGAAAGATTGTTTTCTTTTTAGAAGCCATTAATTATTCGATTTGAGTTAGATTTTTTGATATATCTTTAAAAAGCCGAAGACGTTTTTCAGTTTTATAATATAGGTAGATACTTGGAAAACTCGGTTTAAAAACGGGGTCATGCATCAAATCAGTATAAAGTAAATTTTTAAAAGTGTACCCATAAAGTGACTGACAGAAATGATATAATGAAAAAATACACATGCGAAATGAATCAAAATAAAGACAAAAACGGAATATTAAAAAAAACCCCTAAAGAAAGTTTTAAATTGTCAAAAATAATTTTGTGATCGAATTTTCTTTTATTTATGGCGGTATACCTTTCTGTTGTTGCTTTTTTGAAATTTGTTTTTAATTATTTTTTTAACATTACCGAGGGATTTAATCATAAGTTCTCTTGGTTATTCAATTTTTAGAAATAATATTATAATTATAATAATAATATAAATAAATACATTATTATATTGATTTTCTTGTTTGATGGGGTATACTTGAAAGCAACTATTGTTGTAGCTTCAAAGTAATCTTACTTCTTTCTTAAATTCTTAAAATATAAAAGGATTTGAATATTTTATTATCACTAGATTTTATAATCGAATATTATTTTCTTTGCTTTCTTCTAATCCTCCAGACAAGTGAAATTGGTTCGTTACTATATACAATACTGTGATCTTATTACTACTTTGAAATTATCGTCTTCAAACGATAAAAGCTCCTATTATACTAGTCTGTGCCTATCTAAGTTTTACTATGTGATGTTATTCTTTATGAATATATCTTGTTTCACAAATAGCTACTCACAGATACGGTCGATCTCATAAAACTTTTTTCTTGTCATTTGATCTTGTTTCTTATTCTACGAAACTATATGAAAAGTTGTATGAATGTGGATGAGGGGCTCTGCCCGTGTGAATATCAGTTTTTTGCTACATGGGAAATTCCGACACAATCATAGATTTATATAAAAAAAACTTAGAACCATTTTTACTTGACCTCTCGTACCTAAGCGGCGGCTACTGAAACAGGGATCAAGTTGTATCTTCAATTCTACCGGACCGATTTTGATGAAATATGTCCTATTATTTAAGTCGGATTAGTACCATTAAGACTGTAACAGTGTAACCAAAATTTACCCGCTGGTTTTTGCGTGAAGCCCGAACAAACAAACAAACATCGACGGATTCGGTTTCNNNATAGTCGATCTGAGTAGTTTGTTTTTAAATATTTTTGATTTTTGAAAATTTTACATTTAATAATATTATCCCCATGCCCCATTTATGCTACATCCCATGTCTTTACGACATGGGATGTAGCTGAAGGGTGGGTTCATATTTTATGATCAACTGGCATGGTTCCCGTAGTACCTACAATCGCTCCGACGGCTAGTTTCATTCTGACCCCATTGACCATAACAACAACTTGTTCCAAAAAGGCCAAGTTCGTAGCACCCTTAACCGACGAAAGTGTATGAGAAGATGTATGGATGTGGATGAGGCGAGAGAGGTGTCAGGATCGTAGTATGTGACAAACTGTGGTCTCTGCCTACCTTTATGGGATACCTGCGTGAGTGTATGTATGAGCACTAAACAGACGTTTAGGTCAGAGAGAGATATTTTCATATTTTCCAAAACTTTTTGATGTTAATATTTTCGGAACTAAAGCGGGTCACTTGAAATTATCAAATCGGTCACTCGGTGATAGGTAGCCTACGGTTGGAATAGAATATAATAATAATAAAATATTATTATTATTATTTTATCACTTGAGCTCTGGTACCTTAACGGCGGCTACTAAAACAGGGATTAAGTTGTATCTTCAATTCTACTAGACAGATCTTGATGAAACATGCCACAGTATTTAAGACAGAATAGTACCTTTAGACTTTAGTATAGATTACGTGACGTGTACATACACAGGGCGGGCGCAAATTGTGATTTGTTCTAGACAACCTTTAGGTAATTTGATCTCTGTGATCACCTTAACTCGGTCCATCGTCGTTGTTCTTGTACGTATTGAGTTTCCTCACGATGTTTTTCTGCTCGAGCAGTAAGTTATAAAATTATGATCCGCATTAAGCTTTTTGAAAATAGTGTAGCCGGTAATTGATTCATTTTTATTTACCATATTTAAGCCAGTACTTGACTACAGTCCCACCTTATGATAAGTGGCGATGTAACCTAGGGTGGTAAAATGTACTAGCTCACTAAATATCTAATCACCCTTGTATATTTTATACTAGTTTTATCAACAACTTATGCTATATACAAATTAAAATATAGATAAAAATTATAAATCAGTTCAGTAGTGGGTTAAAACTTTTCAAATTTGGTAGTGGGGGTAATCGTTAAGTTACAAAAAAGAGGATGCAGATACTGTTTTATGGCGTCACCGCCATTATGGTGCGTGCACGCTAGAGAGATAGAGGGATGTTCCTTATAACCTCATGAAAATATTATTACTAACTCATTTTACAACTAATTTCGGTATTGTTTTCATAGAAAGGTTTCTTTTTTGTTTTCTCTATAAAATAATATACATTCATTCATTTATTTATTATTTGTTTAACATAAGCAGTAAGAACAAGTTGGATTTTGTTTTCAAGTTCGCTACGTTATACCAACATGCAGTGGCGTACAAATATTTCAAACATTATTAAATATCATAAAATTATTATGATGCTANGGTGCACGCTAGAGAGATAGAGGGATGTTCCTTATAACCTCATGAAAATATTATTACTAACTCATTTTACAACTAATTTCGGTATTGTTTTCATAGAAAGGTTTCTTTTTTGTTTTCTCTATAAAATAATATACATTCATTCATTTATTTATTATTTGTTTAACATAAGCAGTAAGAACAAGTTGGATTTTGTTTTCAAGTTCGCTATGTTATACCAACATGCAGTGGCGTACAAATATTTCAAACATTATTAAATATCATAAAATTATTATGATGCTATTACATTGGTGGTGTAGTGGTTAAGTCCATGACTCACGATCGAAAGATCTCGTACCACTGAGCTATTTCTAATTCATGTACGATCCACATTATAGACACCAATTCAACGGAGAAGGAAAACTTCGCGAAGAAAACTGCACGTCCGGGTGGATGTGTGAAATCTACCAATCCGCACTAGGCCCGCGTGTTAGACTACGGTCTAATCTCCCTTCTTGGTCAGGGGAGGTCCGTGCCCACGTTGTGTGGTCGAATATGGTCTCATGATGATAAAATAATGTAAAAAATCTATTTATTTAGACACGCGTGCTTTGGAACTCATGTTCTTGATAGCACCCAACAAGCGCTCGACCATTCATTAATGACTTATAAACTTGAGTATTTATTGTATTTTTTTTTGTTATACAGAGAATAGGCCTGAAGTGCCAGCTGTTCCCGTACACGTACATTGAAGCGAGGAAACCGCAGAACAGGCCTCTGAACCGCTACCGGGACGTGAACCCGTACGACCACAGCCGCGTCGTGCTGAAGAGATGCGAGCGCGACTACATCAATGCGAACTATGTGAACGTGAGTGAAACAGCACTTGAGTCTTATTACAAGACTTATTGACTTTACTAGCTTTTGAACGCGGCTCCACCTGCGTTTTACCGGTTTTTCGTTATATGGAAAATCTCTAAACAATCGTAGATTCATATAAAAAGTCACTTAGAACTTAAAATATATTTACAACCACTTTTACTTGAACTCTCGTACCTTAACGGCGGCTACTAAATCAGGGATCAAACTATATATTCAATTTCACTTGATCGATTTTGATGAAATATGCCGTAATATTTAAATTGGAATGGTACCTTTGAGACTGTAACGGTTTAATTAAAATCTACCATCTGGTTTTTGGGTAAAGTCCGAATAGAAATCGACAGATTTAGTTTCAGAAGCCTTTAATTAGTCGATCTGAATAGTTTTGTTTTAATATCTGTGATTTTTGAAAATGTAGACATTTAACATTTTTATAATAATATAGATAGAAGCCTTAGAAACACTTTTACTTGAGCTCTCAGACCTTAACGGCGGCTACTTAAACAGTGATGAAGCTGTTTCTTAAATTCTACTGGGTTTTACCGCGGCTCCGCCCGCGAGTATGACGGTTTTCCGCTACATGGGAAATCTCGAGGGATTTTGCATGACGCATACGAAAGTTAATCTAGGGGGTAAAAATAGGGATTAAAGGGTTATATGCCAGTTCGTTGTTTTTCAAGTCAGAACCATCAACAAATGCTATTATACTTTTTTTTTATAATATAGCCAATA
>WUAW01017768.1:17491-33227 GCA_017165845.1 Thaumetopoea pityocampa | reverse complement strand
GATCGTCTAATTAAGGGATTCTGAAATTAAATCCGTCGATGTTTGTTTGTTTGTTTGGGCTTCACGTAAAAACCAGCGAGTAGATTTTAGTCAAACTGTTACAGTCTTAAAGGTGCTATTCCGACTTAAATACTGTGGCATGTTTTATCAAAATTGGCCCCATAAATTGAAGATACAGCTTGATCCCTGTTTTAGTAGTCACCATTAAGGTACGAGAGGTCAAAGTAAAAGTGGTTCAATGGCTTTTTAATAAATCTATGATTGTGTCCATATTTCCATGTAGCGGAAAACCGACACTCACGCGGGCGGAGCCGCGGGCAAAAACTAGTAGATATAATAAAACCACAATATACACGTACAACTACTATAATTGCATCCAACATGTTATTCTTAAGCAGAAATTCTTACAGTCAATCTTAACTAAAAAACGTAATTGCTAAATCATTGTCATACATTCTCATTTGTATGTCAGATACAAAAATATTTATATCATTATAACCGAAAATGCACTCGTACTACTCGGACACACTAACTTATTGAAATAAAATAACGCACTCATAACTCGGGGGTTGTCCATTGTGCAGATACACCGTCGTATCACAAGTCGTCTATATATTCACAAATGTGCGGCGTCAGCCCTCAACATGACGCCACACGTTAAACAGATCACGGTCTGGCTCCATGCCTGTAACAAATTTTAATGATATTAATAATTAATGAACTATTATAAAATTGTTAAATGTCAAATTTTCAAAAATCAAACATGTATAAATAACACACCTTGTAAATTAGCAGCGATGGAGAAATAAGTTCAATGATGGGCATACACTATGAATCACCATCATGAGAGGTGGTGAGAATTGTGACTATCGCATTCCATTCTGGACTGATATTAGAGACGAGACAATATGGCAAAAATATACGAAACTAATCACTATTAGTTCACTATAACGCGCTGTCAATCCAGTTTAAATTAGAATCAAGAGATGGCGCTGTTTAGCACCAATTATTTGGTGTCCATAATGAGCAAACTAATAAACAAAATAACAAGCAAACCACCTATTCAAACTGTATTAGGTATGTTAACTTTGTTATCGTATTTTTGAACCTCAGTTTGTTATACAAAATGTTTAAAAAATCAAATATACTAAACCTTAAGTGTCGCTCTTCCAAAGCTTAATAGTCTTATCGTTCTCAAGCGCCGCGGACGCGATGATATTCTCGGTGGGGTGGCACGCGGTGCACAGGACTGTGTCGGTGTGGCCCGACAGCCGCTGCACGATCTCTTTGGATTGCAAGTTCCAGATGTACACTAAGTTGTCTTCTGAGCCGCTCACTATCCACTGTCATAAACATTTTATTGATTAACCACACATCCTCTTAGGGTGTGCAGTCAACTTCAGTATGAATGGGTAAAGTTTGAGTGACAAACACATCATATACTGTGATTAAATCTGACACAACTAAACTTTATTACTTTTAAGAAAACGAAAAACATATAACATCATTCCCAGTCTATATTCCTCCCCACTCTAGGAGCACGGACCAAAAGGGTGATTAGACCGTAGTCTAGTCGAACGCGCTGTCGACTTCCTATCTACTCGAACCGTGAGACGCGTGCGCCATAATTTCTTCGTAATCGTATTGCTTTCCGACTTGCTAGACAAACATTGTGATAGCTCGGTTAATATACACGATATAAGTATAATTTATAGCCTACAGCACTCAGGAATAATGTAGCTTTCTATCAGTGACAATCTTTTTAGAATTGGATGAGTAATTACCGAGATTACACCCTACATGCAAACTTATAAATTTTACCTCTTTATAATATTAGTATAGTGCCATTTTTAAGGTCAATTCCATGTATACATGCTATTTTAATGATAATTTGAGTTGAATCAGTCTCGATCTCAATATATAACATATCGGTATCAGTCATGGTCACTCATCTATATAAGTATTAGCAATGTATTCATATCGTTATATTTAGTTATATATGTATAAGAAATTTAGTTTAGGGCTACCAATAAACGAAACTAGAAGCGCATGTTCGACTTTGTACAACACGTGTTTACGCTTTGATTACGACACAACTCGCAACTCACGTGCCATGCACATCGTTATATTTAGTTATATATGTATAAGATATTTAGTTTAGGGCTACCAATAAACGAAACTAGAAGCGCATGTTCGACTTTGTACAACACGTGTTTACGCTTTGATTACGACACAACTCGCAACTCACGTGCCATGCACTGACTAAGACCGACAAACATTGACCACAAATATGTAAATATAAATAAAGTTGAGTACTGTACCTTTCCACCTGTGACACTGAAGTTGGCAAAAATGCAGTACTTTTCATTCTTGTGTCCAGTGTATGTCTTGAGACATTTTCCTCTGCTGTAGTCCCAGAGCTTGAGAGTGTTGTCCAGTGTTGCCGCGAGAATGTATTTACCGTTCGGCGAGAACTTCACAAACGATACTGGAGGGTTGTCGTCATCTATCAATGTCTTTAGACACTGTCCTGATGCTGTGTCCCAGATTCGACTAAAAAATAATAGTGGGTAAGGCAACAAAAATTTCAGGGAGAAGACTCTAATACCTTTCAGTCTGTTAGCAACCATGACTAACCCAACCAATGATACAAACCAATCGAAATATAGAGGTAATAATATATTAAAACTTTAAACTCAAAGTCCTGTGAAATAATCTATAAATAGAGTTTAAATGAGGAAAGTTTAAGAAACATCTATAAGACAGGACCAGTGCTCTGCAGTGGAACATTGGGGTTTGATGATAATATTTATTTTGATAGTAAAACTAAAGAGATTACCATAATCCATCATAGCTTGAGGATACGATAAGGCTACCATCTCTGTTGAAGTGTACTGCTGATACTGGATCTGAATGTGCTGGTAATGTCTTCAAACATTTGCCTAAAAAAAATTAGTTGAAGATTATAAAAAATACAAAGTCATATAGCATAATAGCATAATCTTTTTAATAAATGTAGAAAATTATTTTTAATAAATCAGGTCAATTAGAAGACTGAATAATCTTAGTAATACTCAATACATATTTTATTAAGACAAACCCAATCCAATCTATTAAATACTAGTATTTAGTTGTAGCTTTGCCCATGTGAAAAGTTTAAATAACATCATCATTGAGTAACAAACATCCGAACACCCATATCGACGGCTGAAAGGTAATAGAGTATAAGTGACAAAAACCAAATTGTTCGGGAGAGCTGTTTAAAATTTGAAACTTCAGAAGAATGGACATAACTTTTTTATTTATTGTCATATCATGAAAATGGGAACAGCTCCAGAATCAAGAGAAATAAAAGCATTAATTGATAAAGCATTTATTTATTTGATTCGACGTTGTTTTATGTGGTTTTATGCCGCTTAGATCAATTGATCTTGATTAGATCAATCAATTGATTGAGTTTTTTTACTTGGGCAAAGTGACAAGTCATTGCAGAGCCATGGAAGTAAGCGCATTCGACAAAGCGGATAATTTTAAGTAGGATAGCATTCATATCTCATTTACGACCAAAATGTCGCTTATGGCCTATTACTTTTCAACGCTTTATCTTTATTTCAACTAAATATTCTAAATGCAATATTGTTTGCACATAAGCATGCCACTATTTTTAGAGTTGTAGCAGAAACCTATAAACTAACTAGGTATAAAGAACGTAATTGTGTGGTGTTATTTCTATAAGTTTAATTAGCACATTAGATATGTGAGAAAGTTTTTTTAGATACTGTTATTTCTGCATTGGTTTAAATTATTAGGACAGTAGAATTTATACAGAACATTATCATTGTTATTCCTACTATTATAAATTTGACATTAAAAATCAACAAACTTTTCCTTTAAAAAAAAAACATTCAATCCAAAATGTTAAAACTAATAACTTTTTAAACTAACAAGTTTTTAAACTATCATTGACAAAATCTTTAAAAAAAAATGGTACCATAAATTAAACATATACGATTTATTCACATGTTATTGTTAAAAAGCAAAACAAACAAGAATACTTAGTAACAATAAAATAACAGCAGGTGGTAATTATGTGAAAAATTGTCCTCATTTTATTGCTAACTAGTGGTACCCAAGTACACCAGTAACACTAAGCAGCTGACTTGCAAAATGCATCAAGTTTTTTCATTTATGCAAAATAAAATTGTTGACTTGCAAGATGCAACAATTTTTTTCATTTATGCAAAATAAAATTGTCATTGTGTCCAATGAATTTAAGATTAACTGACATAATGAAAAATACAACATATATATGGCAAACAAAACACTCCTCTTTGTGTTTTGAGTAAAATATTATTACCTGTTCTTACATCCCATATCCGCACACTCTCATCAAAACTGCCTGATACAATAAGATTGCTTTGTGGATTAAAATTACAACAGAACACATAATTACTGTGTCCTTTGAGAGTCTTCAAACACTTTCCAGAGCTCAATTCCCATACCTGAAAAACAAATTAACATTGTAAGAGATTATTCCATCCATATAATAAAACTACATATTTCAACATAAAATCCTTAATGATCAGCTTAGAAATTAGGCACCATCATCATAAATTTAATCTACCACAAAACAGTAAGGTCTCTTTCCTTATAATCAAAGGCACAGCATATTAAGACTGTCTCAAGTACTTTGCAGATATTCATAGGCTCCTTTGTTACACTAAAGACATACATAATACCTAAGCAGATAGGTAAAATTCAATGAGGCCAAAATTGAAATATGGCACATTTTGTGGCATTATGATTAAAATTAGACGGGGGTTCGTTTCCCCGCCAGAGAGCCGGGGGAAAAAGGCGTGAGCGTATGTATGTATGTGTGATTAAAATACCTGTGGGTTGCAATTAGTATTTGCATGCTACTGTGCTATCGCTAAATGTAGATTATTTCTAGTTGTTTCTACTATCATGTGAAATTAACCCAAATAAGCTCATTTGTGCAGAAATTTACATCTTCACCGTAACATTATCATAAAATAAGTCAGGTTCTACTATTGTGGTAGGGGATAACTGTGAGATAAATTCTATGACTAATCTCATCATAAAGTCACATCACATACCATAAAAAAAAGTAAAAAAAAAAAAAAACAAAAAATATTATGAAAATTCAAAAAATAATATAATCTTAAGGTGCTCACAGTTGAGAATAAAATATCTAAAGCTTATCTATGCATGGTAGAGGCCTGTTGTGATAACATCTTTATCAATAAGTTCAGTCAGAAATTGTTATCTACATTACACATTTTAAAAAAATAGGTCACACTTCATGAGTATTCTTCAGATTCCTAGTAAAGATAAATTACTATTATAACTAAGCAACAAATGAAAATCACAAAAATAGAATATAGGTTTCAATTTATTAAGACATTCCATATACATGTTGCGCAATAAACTGCATTCAGTGGCTTTGAAGGAAATTGCTCTTTAATTTAACCTATTTTTAAATTTTACCAGTTTTGTCTAGTTTTATTTAACATTTTGTACCAGAGCCTTTTACCCATTTTGAAAATAGATTTGCACATTACTATTCAATAATTAAATACTAATTATCAGTAAAATGGACTTTTTTATTTTTACGAAAATCACAAATAAAATTATATGTAACTAGCTTTTGCCCGCGGCTCCGCCCGCGTAAATGTCGGCTTTCCGCAACATGGAAAATCAAAGCACAATCATAAACTTATATAAAAAAGCCTTAAAACTTACTTTTAAAGTTTTGTCATCACTAGCACTGACAATTAACCGGCTATCTGAAGACCATGCCACATCACTGATGCCCATCTTATGTCCCGAAATTGTCTTCTCAAATTTACCATCATAGGCACCCCAGACTTTAATGAGTTTATCAGCAGCTGAAAATATTTAAATTAATGAAAATTTAATCTATATAATAACCAAATATCATATACCTAACTACACTATTGAGAATAGCAATTTAAAAATTTTAAACATGTAACCACACTGAAATGATATATTCTCATACCTATTACCCTAGTGGGTTGGCAGAGGAATATGTTGTAAGTACACCCACATTTTCTCACAATGCTACCAACCCAATGTGAGAAGGGGCAACAAGCTGGTTAACATTCTTTAGGTACAAATGTGCACAATAAAATGTTTGACATTCTTATTTCTGAGCAGGCTATGTGAAGCTGTATTAAATTTTATGCTATTGAAGCATTACCTTATCTATGGATTTATCCATATAATTATGTTTAAAAAATATAAGATCAATCAAATTGAAAAATTTTAAAGATATGTACAGAATTTACTAATAGTGATATACAGAATTCTTCAGATTATGAATTATATATAAATTTTAAAAGCACATTATCTACCAAAAGTTCTGCTATTTTAACACCATTACACATGTTTTTAATTTTTTTTTTCCAAAAAGGAATTTCTTTTTTTATTTATAATGTACATTGTATATTTTTAAGTCAAAGTGTTTTCTATTTACTGTGCTATTCAGATTAAAATATAGATTGTTTACAGTATTCAGAAAACTTATTTATACCACTAGAGCCTTTATTTTAATAAGTTTGTTACACAATGTTCAAATTTCACAAGTGGCTATTTTATTCATTAACATTTAGATATAAACACAAATTATATTACATATAAACTATTCAATTATTATATTACATACAAATTATTTAATTATTATATTACATATAAACATTTAGATATAAACATTATATTTACACAAAAAAAAACACAAATTTAGACTACAAAATACAGTCAACTTTAAGGATTACATCATTGAAACATGTAAAAAATATAGTTATTATGATGACACAAACAAAAATTCAAGGCCAATATGTACATTGTAGTAACAAAATGATGGCCTCAGTATATTATGAATATATTGTGTTAACAATTTATAATAGATTTTATTACTTTAAATATTCTTGTATATGGGCCAAGTTTTAATTAGAGATATATAAACTCTACCAAAAGATATCATCTATATAAACAGGCATAAATAAACTCACACACAAACAGTGCTGATAATAATGGCCTCAGTTACCATAATTATGTAAGTAAGCTGCTATGTAACTACACAGAATGATACCAGAATACTTGATGGAAGTGCTTTCAATTTATTTATAAATCATACCAGGTGAATATTTCAAGTCGGTGTTGATGTTCAAATTCAATAGAATAGGATGCAGCAATAAGTTCTCAAAGGAATATCACAGCTGATAACAAATAAAATCTAAAACTGTATACTTAAAAAAATCATTTATGCAAAATGGAAATTGAACATATTCATTTTCAAAAAAGAAACCTGTATTATTGCACTAATCCATAATGTCACTNTCCAGAATACTTGATGGAAGTGCTTTCAATTTATTTATAAATCATACCAGGTGAATATTTCAAGTCGGTGTTGATGTTCAAATTCAATAGAATAGGATGCAGCAATAAGTTCTCAAAGGAATATCACAGCTGATAACAAATAAAATCTAAAACTGTATACTTAAAAAAATCATTTATCCAAAATGGAAATTGAACATATTCATTTTCAAAAAAGAAACCTGTATTATTGCACTAATCCATAATGTCACTTTTGGGGATCAAATGTAATATAATAATAATAATAATAGGAAATAATAGTAATGTTAAATGACAGATTCCAGTAGAAATTTGGTTTTTTAAAACAATACTACCTCCTTTTTTCTTACATTTATTAAAACTTTGTTTTGTTTAAAAGAAGGAAGAAACTGCAAAAGGCAGTCCTTGAGGAATGAGAGGACATTCTCTCCCAGTCCAGTACCAAAGCTACAACCATAACTGCTATCATGCCAGTCTATTGCTGGTGGTCAGAAACTAATCAATAATTAGAAATTATACCTATTTATTAAAAAGTATCCAGTTTTTTTTCTAAATCAGCACAAAGATTCATTCAATCACTTTTTGCTATACCCTATATCTTCATATTTGGTCTTCTATACCTAACTAAAAACTCACCCTATTTGTATACAAAACAAAAAAGAAGAAGCTGTTATTTAATTTACATTAATCTATTGAATGTATAATTGCATTACATTTATTATTTTCTGTAAATATCAAAATAAATTTTTCTATCAATATAATTTTTTTTTTTCTATAAATTATAAATCTACCACTGTTTAGTACAATTATCTCAATAATTCTAATGAAAAGAAACTTTCATATGTTGATAACAAAAATGTTAGTTATATAAATCCAGTCATCAAATCATATGCTAAATAATAAGATTAAATAGAAAAGTTAATATTTTAATATATAAAAGGCATCAATTTTATGTGATTAGCAAGCTAATCATTTGCTCCTATCTACCAATTATTAATATGTGAATTATTAGTTAACATTAGAACATTAAACACTGGAAAATTTTAATATTGCACAAATAGTTAAAAAGATAATATTATACAAGAAAATATCAAATGAAAATGTAAATAAATATCCTATTATGGCTGATTAGAGATTGATAAAAATGTCATACTCACAAGAACTAGCCAACCATTCACCATTTGGACTGAATTTTACTGACGACACAGCCTTCGTGTGACCGGCGAGCGTAAATTTGAGCGTGTAGTTTGGTTTCTGGAATTCGGAATTAAAATTAGCGCCAAATCACACGTGCTCATAAAAGTTGAAGTTATATAAACATGTGCCGCCCGCCAATCTGACGCAAAAACGTGAAATACAATGCGCGCCCGCGCATACTTACCGCTACTGAAGACTTGTTAGATTGTTGAGTTGATTGTGATAATGAATTTGGACCGGAAAGATTGGCGGAGGGCCCACCGTGAGTCTGGTGTGCAGCAGGATGGCCTGGTCCGGGACCTAGCGGCACCATGTTTCAATTTGCGACGCACCACGCTTTAGATTGTTCGTCACCCAACACAGTCACTAATACACAAAGCACAAAAATATGAACTAAATTTTGGAACGTGTAACACGCGCAATGTATCACTCACTTCAGTTTTTACACAAAATTTAACGTAGATTTTTAAAGAACATTCTAAATCCGGGCGTCTCAATGCGTGCATATTTCGCGAAAACCATACCAAATACAAGGGTGCCAACTGCAACATACTTTTAAAAATTTTCCCACCTGCGCTGCTCTAGCTGGCCTGAATTGCTTATGGTCAGGAAGTTTAATAAGCATTTAAATTTTACTTTTAGTATATCATATACTTTATGGCAAATTTTTATGCACTTAACAAACACAATAAAATTATTTAATAAAATTAATAAGATTACTTTTTAAATTTTTGATATATACCAACATGAGAACTGAATAATAGTAATCGTTTGTACAATTTGACCTCTTTGACATCTTCAAGGTTAAATTTGACATTTACTACACTGTCACCGCTGAAAATCACTGAAATATTATTTTTTTAAATTACAGCTTTCTAAAATGGCTCTTAACAAACTTAGCATCGATGCCCTAAATCTAGCTGGGAAGCGCGTCTTAATGAGGTGAGCATCACTGATAGAAAATTTTAAAATTACTTTGACTTATAAATTTCAATAATAATGTACTATGAAAATATATAATTTTAGGGTGGATTTCAACGTTCCGCTGAAAGAGGGAGTCATTACTAACAATCAGCGCATAGTCGCGGCGCTTGACTCTGTCAAATATGCCCTGGATAAGGGTGCAAAATCTGTGGTACTCATGTCACATTTGGGCAGACCAGACGGCCAAGCGAATCAGAAATACACTTTAAAACCAGTTGCCGAAGAGCTTAAAAAACTTCTCAATAAGTAAGACCATATTTATTAATATTTTTGTTTATTATATTTACTTTCCCATTATGAAACAAATGGACATATTTTTGCATGGATACGGTTAAAGAGCCGAAAAGTAACATAGGCTATTTTCATCCTGATAAAATGTATTTTTTTTCAATAAGATAAAAGAAAAAAAAATTGAATGTTGGATGGCATAAAACCATCAAATATATCATCCATAGGGGTGAAGATCCATAGGCTGTATGAGTGGTTTGCTAATATTTTATATAATCACTTGTGTCTATAGAGTAATTTAAAATTTCAACCAATACAAAATACATCAATAATTCAAAATGCGTCAATAGTAGAAAACATTGTATTAAAATATACAAACCAAAAGAAGCTCCTTCCCTTTACAACATTATATGTTATTAAAAGATGTGTGAATGTATATAAAGCAAAATTCTCTTTCTGACACAACTGTAGAGGCAGGCCAAGGTTATAGCTTACCACAGGACAAGTCTTGACCTACCCATGTGTGATACTATTCATAAGTTATTAAATGTGCATACATAAATCAAAATGTTTGAGAAGTTTACTGCTATGGTCTGTCAAATACAATGTTTACCTATATATTTAAAAAATGTCACATTCTTTTCTAGATTGGATTAATGTTAGTTCTTACTATCTGAGCGCTCAACTTTTGTGTAGGTTTTTGTACTGACTTAGAACTCTTTATCAAAGACTATGATAAGGTAATCATGTTCAGGCAATCATGTTCAGGCCTTATCCATGCGTGTTTGTTAGGGTGCTACATCACCAGGAGGAACTGACCTTAGATCATTAGACCTCATAGATGCCTAGGAAATGGTGAATCTACAGTCTAACCTAACATTATGCCAACTTAATTATTAATTGAGTCTGTTAACCCTCCAATGTACCAGATGACTGACTACATTCTGACATCAATCCCTGGAACAGCTAATGTCACTCAGACAACAGCTGGGACCTTAGGTAATGACCTTAATGATTGTCTAAATTTGAATTCCTAGACAGGTGTGGTAGTAGTTTTTTTAATTTTTTTTCTAGGGATGTAACTTTCCTACCAGACTGTGTAGGAAAAGAAGTTGAAGCTGCCTGTGCTGATCCCCAAATGGGGTCTATAATTTTACTGGAAAACCTCCGCTTCCACATTGAGGAAGAGGGCAAGGGAGTAGATGCATCAGGTGCTAAAGTTAAAGCTGACCCTGAAAAGGTCAAAGCCTTTAGAGCCAGCTTGAGGAAACTGGGTGATGTTTATATCAATGATGCTTTTGGTAAGATTTAAATAAACTCTATATAATATTCTCTATCCATAATATAATTATGCTCTATTTTTAATAGCAAAATAAAAAAGTTTTTTACATAAAAACATGTGAGCAAGTAACATAAATACAGGTAACAGACACTAAACAATATACATAACCCATAGAGATTTTTAGATAGATGAATATGTAGAACTTTGATATCACACCATAAAATTATTCCATATGTTTTACTTTTATTGAACATTTTGCACAAAATAAAAAATATTTTGTGCAAAAGGTTCAATAAAAGTAAAAAAAATGAATATTTTTGTAGTGCTGACATATTTATAGTGTTTAAATTATCTATTTCCATGAGTGCTGCAATAATGTACTTAGGAATACACCAAGGTACTGCAGCATTATTGTGTGACCCATATACATCTACTATTATCGCTATCCATCAACTTGCTGATGATGACAAAATAAAATCATTTTTTTCAGCATAATTTCTTTAACCCTTCCGATGTTTTTTGCCCAACTTATATTACAAAATTGGGCATTTCACGCTGATTCCATTGGTATGTGATTTACAATATATAATTATAAACTAACAAGATACTATTCAGTTTTTTAACAACTTGTGGTCAATAATTCCAAAAGACCTCAACACTCAAAGCACTTTCGCTTCGCAGGAAGCTATTGCTTGAAGGTTTAAAATATTTTTTGGGTAGTGGTACATTTCTTTATTCTGATAATATCAACAGGCTATAATGATTATTCACTGTTTTTTGTTTAGATTTACACAAAATGAGCCTGGGCAGGCATCCACAGAGATTCACTTTTTTAAGTATGATATAATATACATGCTTTTTTTTAATAGGTACAGCACACAGGGCACATAGTTCAATGATGGGTGAAGGCTTTGAACAGAGAGCTAGTGGTTTCCTACTCAAAAAAGAGTTACAATACTTTGCTAAAGCTTTACATGAGCCTGAAAGGTAAAGTCATTATTTTAATATAAGGTAAAGAGAAGAGAATATTATTGTACTGCTTCCATTACATACAGTCACGCCTTTTTCCCTGGCTCTCCAGCGGGCAATCGAACCCCGATCTCCTGCGTGACAGGCGGGGATACTGACCGATATTTTACATTCACCCTAACATTATCCTGATCTATGTCAGGATAATGTTAGGGTGAACAAAACTCTCTATGAAACCCTAGACTTCACTACACTACTATGACTTGTAGTGCCTTCACAACATTATCATCATCAGCAGCCCATAAAAGTCCACTGTGGGACATGGACCTTCTCCTCCTTCAAAAGTGGGGATTTGCAATAATCTCCACCTTTGGCAGTCGTCTTGGAGATCACAGTAAATTTTAATTGAATAACAGGATAACACTGCTGCCCGTTATTCTGGTACACACTTTAACTGGTTCTCACAGTATCCACGAGAAGGAATGGTGTGACGTTATTATTACGTCTGCACAAATGTATTTAAAGCATTATATTCACACCGTATGTATATAGAAATTAACTTTTTAATGATATTTTGTTGCAGACCCTTCCTTGCCATATTGGGTGGTGCTAAAGTGGCAGATAAAATTCTTTTGATCGAGAATTTGTTGGATAAGGTTAATGAAATGATAATCGGTGGCGGTATGGCATACACATTTCTCAAGGAAATCAAGGGGATGCCCGTAAGTGTTATTTAGGTTCAGTTGTTTATTAGTTGGATCGAATTAAGCGGCATTGAACTAATTGAGTGAATAATATGGTTGAATAATGGATGGAATAAAAAATAAACGAATATAAATTACGCATTAACTAAATATAAATTACGAACGTAAAATTGAAATACTGAGTATCCCTTAGAAAGAAAGCTGAAAGAAAATATAAGCTCCTATTCATGTCACCCATCATGACTTATCACTGTATCACCTACACTCATTAGTGTAAGTAATCAAGTGATAAGAATTATTCGAATGAGATTTATCTCACGATATCTCTTCGATCACCGACAATCATGAGCCACAATGGGCAATTACAAGTGAGATTATCCTCCACACGATTTTAATGTCCTGTTATCAATGAAAATCAAGCCAATTGTGTTTACAACCATTACATATAAACCAACAAAAAAAAATTAAAATCAACGTGTTTATAAATTGTGAATATTTTTTTTAGATTGGCAACTCCTTATACGACGCTGAAGGTGCTAAAATTGTAACAAAACTGTTACATAAAGCGGTCAAGAACAATGTAAAACTGCATCTTCCAGTTGATTTTGTCACTGCTGATAAATTTGACGAAAATGCACAGGTCAGTACGGGGGTTTAAAAAAAATTGTTAATAAGTGCAAACAATATATTAATGTTCTACTAGAAGACAATCATACTAATTACGGAATTGATAATTTTTCAGGAAAGCTATTTAAGATTTGAAAAGTTGCCTTAAAGTATTATGAATTTTTGTTTTTTATATATCTCAGTAAATATATATATAGAAATAATTTACAGTAATAATCTGTACTATTATAAAATTCAAATTTTCAAAAATCAAAGATATTTAAAAACAAACTACTCAGATTGACTAATTAAGGTCTTCTGAAACCAAAATCGTCAATGTTTGTTTGTATGTTTGTTCGAGATGGAATTCCAATAATGGATGTGTCTAATCTGGGGTGATGGTGATAAATAAATTATAGTCATTATTAGAGACACTGTCATTTAATATAATTACTAATGACCACTTAATAAAGAAAAGCTAGTGTATTAAAAATTCTAAACGCAAAAACAAGCTGGTAGATTTTGATCAAACTATCACAGTCTTAAAGGTACTATTCCAACTTAAATACTGCGGCATGTTTCATCAAAATCGGTCTAGAAGAGTTGAAGATATAGCTTGATCCCTGTTTTAGTAGCCGCCGTTATGTTACGAGAGGTCAAGTAAAAGTGGTTCAGACTTTTTATATAAATCTATAATGGTGTCGAGATTTCCCATGTAACGGAAAACTGACATTCACGCGGACGGAGCCACGGGCAAGTGAAAGTTTAATAATTCTTTGTTACAACTTATCAAACTTTAAGCCTTTTTAACCCTTGAAAAACTGCTCACTGATTTTGTAATTATCATGTGTCTTCTAGACCCTCAATATATGTGACAGATAGTATGATTAATTGTATCATAATTAACCTATCTACTATCCTACTTCAGACCACGGGTCTCCTTTCTAAATGAGAGGGGATAGGCTAAAGTCCACCACACTGGCCTAATGCGGGTCGGCAATTAATTGAATAATTATTATTAATAATTACCAGTTATTATACTAACCAATAAATAAGACACATTTGAATTATAAAATGAATCAACGTTCCCTGACTGCGCATGGTACTGTCTGCCCTACCACTAGAGTACTTTTTAAATGCTTTACAAAAATACCACTAATGATCTGTAGATCCGAGACATGGCCACTGACTATGGCCTTCATACGAAAGCTACACAAATAATGAAAAGAGCTATGCTCGGAGATTTTCTGCCGGAAAAAAATTGAAATCAGGAAATCCGCAAAAGAACCGAAGTCACTAACATAAAGGATTGTACGGCTAAAGTGGCAGTGGATGTTAACGTATCTTCCAGAACTGCTGACATTACGTTCCTAAATGGTGATGTAGTTTGACTCCTACTAGAAGGACCAAGGACCTAATTAAAGTCGTAAATAACTGGTGAATAGAGGCTGCTACCAACTGCTCTGTGTGGCAATAATTGGAAGAAAACTATGTCCAGTAATGGGTTTGTCTCATTTGATGTGATAATGATAATTAAATTATAGTCATTACTAGAGACACTGTCAGAGACGTCTTAAGCATATTCGGCGCCGGGGTGCGAAAGTCAGCTCCGCTCACGTTGTCTCATCAATTTTGACAGGTACCTACTATAGTAGGTATCTGTCGAAATTTATGGCGGTCGGCTTGCGCCTCCTAGGACTGCGCCCGGGTGCACCGCACTCCTTGAACGCCCAGGTGAAGACAGCCCTAGACACTGTCATTTAATATAATTACTAATGAACACTTAATAAAGAAAAGTTAGTGTATTAAAAATGCTTATAAAATATTATAGGTTGGCACTGCTGATGTGGAATCGGGCATTCCAGACGGCTGGATGGGTCTCGACGTTGGATCTATATCAAGGGAACTGTTTGCTGAACCTATCGCCAGAGCTAAAGTTATTGTATGGAATGGGTAAGTAATAATAAAGAACTTAATCCCTGCGACGTCATTGAGACTCCATCGACTATCATCGTAGAAGAAAAAGACCAGAAGAGGCACTCTATGTAGAAATTTAATTAAATATCGACTCTGGCGGAGATGCAATAAAGCACATTTAATTCGCACAACTCTGTGTGCGTGACATTTTTATTAATCCAAAGAGCCCCTCACCCCGTGCATGCAGAATAATATTAATCGTATCTCTACGTGTTAGAGTACTTAATCGCTCGTTTTTTTTCTCGCCCAGCAGGCTCATAATAGAATAAGTAAATGTTCATTAATTGAATCAACAGGCGAACAAATAAACTGTCAAAGAAAAAACTCTATCATCTATATCCTTAGTTCCCAAAGTGGTCCAGGTGGACCCCCAGGGGTCCACGGGAGACACGAC
>WUAW01017768.1:0-17428 GCA_017165845.1 Thaumetopoea pityocampa | reverse complement strand
AGAACCTCTGATCTCTATAGTTTTTTTTTCTTTGAATATAGGTACTATTTATTTTAGCCTACACGCAGAGGATGAGGTACCTCGTAGATTAATAAAAATTTTAAGCACAGCAACAAACTTTTTTTCTGCGAACAAAAATGCGCCTTATTTTATCGTCGCCAGAGTCGCTATTTATTTTAAATTTCTTCACGGAGNGGAACCTCTGATCTCTATAGTTTTTTTTTCTTTGAATATAGGTACTATTTATTTTAGCCTACACGCAGAGGATGAGGTACCTCGTAGATTAATAAAAATTTTAAGCACAGCATTCTGCGAACAAAAATGCGCCTTATTTTATCGTCGCCAGAGTCGCTATTTATTTTAAATTTCTTCACGGAGTGCATCTTCTGGTTCGCTTTCTTCTATGATTAGGGCCCTTGTGCCGCAGAGTACAATGGAAGACGTGTTTTTCTCTATGGAAAAACACGTCGAATGATTGCATCGAATTTAAATAACTGGATCTCAATAAGATAAATTGTGATTAAAATATGATTAATTTTTATTAAACAGGCCTGCTGGTGTATTCGAATTCGAGAAATTCGCAGGAGGCACCCGCGCTTTAATGGATTGTGTTGTGAAAGCCACGGCTAATGGAGCTATCACAATTATCGGTAAGATTATCATATATTGTGCATAACTTCACGACCATTTTCTCTGAATACGTTGGGCAGATATATTTAGAATAGGGGAATAACTCGCGTGATAGGGAATGAGCCTATTATCGTGATTGCAAACAGAATACAACATTTAAACCTTTATGATCGGAATAGTGATCCTACTATCGAGGCTTCTAGTTTCAAATTCGGTTAAAAACCTGTTACCAACGTGAATGTTTACTTCGAGATTCTTGAGAATTCTCAGAACCCCTGATATGTAAATTTTCAAGCTTTAGGCTAGCTTCCCGCGTGATATCATTGTTGAATCGTATCGGTGCGGTGCGGTTTCCACTGGCGCGTCATCCTGGTGCGATATTCTTCTCACGGCGCGTAGATTAGACGTGGCGTGGTGCGGCTCGTAATGATTCAAAGGTTTCAACGATATACCTATCCACGCAATCGATAAAAATAAATTTATTTCTCTCCTCCACACCTATTCATTGTCGAGCACATCGGTATTTCAAGTGTAACAGTTTCGATACTCAAATTACTAATTACTACTTTAAATTATAAACCTAAACACTGCTATATAGAGTTGATTTTTAGTTGTTCTAAAGACATATTCACAGATTTGTAGCCGCAATTCATTTGGTGAAGTTCATTTTGATAAAGTTAGCCGATGACTCTCCTGAATCGTGTTGTACTGTACACGTCCTAAGCAAGATTTAGGTGTGAGTTATTTTATTTATACTATTTATAAAATTGTTATATGTCACATTTTAAAAAATCAAAAATATTTAAAAACAAATTACTCTGATCGACTAATGAAACAAAATCCGTCGATGTTTATTTGTTTGTTTGTTCGGGCTTCACGCAAAAACCAGGGGATAGAGTTTGGTTAAACTATTACAATCTTAAAGGTACTATTCCGACTTAAATACTGCAGCATGTTTCATCAAAATCGGTCCAGTAGAATTGAAAATATAGCTTGATCCCTGTTTTAGTAGCCGCCGTTAAGGTACGAGAGGTCAAGTAAAAGTGGATCTAAGGCTTTTTATATAAATCTTTGATTGTGTCGGGAGTTTCCATGTATCGGAATACATACACACGCGGACAGACCCACGGGAAGAAGTTAGTATATAATAATCAAATGATTTTCTGTAATTAGGTGGCGGTGATACGGCAACTTGCTGTGCACAGTGGGGCACGGAAGATAAAGTCTCGCATGTCTCTACTGGCGGTGGGGCCTCCCTCGAACTACTGGAGGGTAAGTACGGAAATGTCGATTCATCATCATAATCAACCCGTAGAAATCCTCTGCTGGACGTAGGCCAAGTCCTTAAAAAGGAGGGATTTTCCATAATCACACAGACGTTTTAGTGATCGCAATAGATTTTGATTCAATAATAGGATAACGCTGATGGTCATTATTCTAATACATACCTTAACTGGTTCTAACCGCATCTACGGGAAGAAATGAGTGACGCTTTTTATGTCGTCACACAGAAGGATTATCAGAATCACCATTTTTCTATAATACCTTTTAGTTTTTAAGATATTATAAAAAATAATGTATCAACTAGAATATGCCTTTTAGAAATTACTTAAATAGTATTCCTCTGATCTCTCCCTGTGAGACGCGGACGAAAATGAATCAAGTATAAAGTATATTTAATTAAATATATCTGCATAGAATAGATTGATTACGTTACGCCATTTCATTCAGTGTTCTAATTGCAAATTATATTTTCATCTTGTGTAGTATACCTATACAGCGCTGTTCACAGCGTCATTCAGCTGAATGACGCTAAAAATAATCTACATAGAAATATAAATCAGTTGATATTTGAAACTACTCTCATTAAGAATGATTATAAGATCATAAATTTATATCCTGAAAAAGAATATTTATGTTGATTTTGTCTATAATCCTAGTATTAGTTCTTATAATAACATCAGTTTTAATATGTACTTAAAAACCAAATTACCCTCAATTTTTTTTTCAGGTAGTATTAGACCAAATAACCCTTTTTTTCTTCTTTTTTATTATATTTTATTTCCTGATATCTGAGACCTTTAAGCCAAGTCATTTAATACATACTTTCGTCAATTTAACAATAAAATGTTGATCTATCATACTTTATTGCTTCGTGGGAGATTTAATGTTAATCCGAAGATTACCAATGTTGTTCACGGTTATTGACGATCAATACGCAAAACAAATTCATTTTAATACAATAAATTTGTTTTACGTATATAAAATAAAACTTCAAATGATTCTTAGTCGGGTTGCCGTCAAAACTCCATTGAAGACTCAATTTTTTTTTCTTTTTCAGGTAAAGTGCTGCCAGGAGTCGCCGCTCTATCCGACGCATAAATTATCACACTATTTAGAACCGAAGAGTATTTCCTTAGAAGTATTATACTTCTTTTTGCTGTATAATATTTTATATAGAGCGTACTAAATAAAAAAAAATCGTCAAAGTGGGATGTAAAATTAATAATTTTTAATTTTAAGATAATAGTGTCATATTTATCGAATACTTAGCGTTATTTAATGCAAACTATAATAAATATTCATTATCAGTTTGTGCTATTTTTATTTTCGACAAGGAATATAATAATAATTTTACTGTAGCTATGTAGACACTTAAAACGTTTTTGATGTTTAGCTATGTAACTATTATATTAAAAAAATAACATTCCAGTGATTTTTTTTCATATTTATATTTAAAAACATTATCATTTTTATTTTTTAAATATTCCCGCTAAAACACCTGTTATGGCGAAGAAATGACGTCACATTCTAAACAACGTTCTTCTTGGTTTATGGCGTTTGACCAATTTGGTACATTTCTGCCAATATCTGTTGAGAAAATATCATAAAGTTAGAGGATGGCGAGCGGTGAAATAAAAGAATTTTAGTAGTGAAAGAACAGAAGGTCCTTCGACGGAGAGTCCTACGACCAGGGTAATAAATCTGAAAACAAAAGACGCAATAATACATAGACCCGTTGTTAGTAGGGTTAGTTAGACAAACAATAGGAAAGACAAATATTTACATGTTAGTGTGTTAGAAAACAAATTATTTACAGTTTGACGTTGTTCGTATCTACAAATTTACATAAAATAGGGATAAAGAACGGGGAAAAGGTGTACGAAAGAAGGCATTTAAAAAGGTGTGACGAGAAATTTCGGGAGGGAGGATGTCATAGAAGGAATAAGGTAGTTTAGGGCAACAGAAGAAGATATAATTCACGACTCCTTCGTTAAATCTACATTCTCACAAAGCAGTACTCCTGATCCCGAGTTTGGCAAGAAAAACTGCTGTACAGGAATGCTAGACAACGTTATTTTTCTTTTATGATGAATATGTCAAAATCACAGATCGATCTGTGGTCAGGATAGTGTTTTGAAAGCTGTAACGTCTGGCGCTATGATCGGTGATTTCGTTCATGTGATAACAAGAATGTATTATTATTCACATATGTACACACATACATATACTCACACCGATATCCCATAAGGGTAGGCAGAGACCATAGTATATACTACATACATACAGTCACGCTTCTTTCCCATTGGGGTAGGCAGAGACCACTTCTTTCCACCTGCTACGATCGTTCAATGTAGCAGAGTGGTTATCCGCAGCCCACATTTCGCCCCCGTGGGCAACGAGACGTGTCGGGTGGCGTACCACGACACTGCCATTTTACAAGGTAAAAAATGTTAAACTTCCTCATTGCGTTCCCGTGGCTTAATGGAGAGCTAAGGAAAAAGGATGAGGTTGGAAATGTGTATTGAGCAAGAAATATGGAATTTTGGAATAGGATTATAGGCTATAGGATACTACTATCTCGGAAGGAGTAGGTAGAGACAGTAGTAGCTGGAGAGGCTGTATTATATTCAATTATTAAAAATAAATTTTGATCATATAATTAAAAATTATTTTCACGACTGATTGGTTCGATGGCAGTGACCCTGTTTGCGTCACTGCCACCAAAATTGGTCGCGGGAATCCTAACTTGGGGCTAGATCAATGTGTGTGAAAAAGAATGTCCACAATATTATTCTTATATACTTTTAATTTTTTTGTAGTTTATAAACTATTAAACAAAATTACATTATTTTCTTTTATTGTCTACAACCCTATTGTGAAGATGAAACCCATAAGTTTTCTCGCAATGATGATAATCATTTATAGACAATATGTTTCCTTGATACCATAATTACCTCCCTGAGAAATTTCAACACAACGGAATCGAAGGTTGAAGCTTTAAGGCGCCTCCCCGAACAAAACGCCATATAAGTACAGTTTACAATGCCTATCTACTCCTTATTTAAAACAAAGATCAAATAAAAAAATATAGATTACATTTCTTCAATATGTACACTTCACATGCGATAATTTAAATTATTTTTAATACAGTAAATATTACATGATTTCGTTATGGACGAAACGTAAAAATGAGAAAAAGAATATTGATTGTATGCATCTCCTATTAAAGTATATATTATTTTAATTTGCAACTAACACCCATAAATAGACAATTTAATAATGAATATTTGGTTGGTTTTAATTTTTGAAAAAGTCCAAAAATTAAGGAGTCGTCACTATATGGCAGTCTGTCTGCTACAGAGGTTGTTGCTAATTTGCTCGTTGCTTTAGGCAAATAGACAACCCGCACTTTCACTTTTGTCAATATATAACAAAAATTCCACCAGGATAACTGGCAACAGCGTTATCCTACGATTAAACCAATATTTATACCAAATCGTCTGCCCACCGGTGAGATTGCAAATCCCACCGTTTTTTATGTAGTAGGCCCTACACATACCAAATTATGCTTATAATAAATATAATTTATATATGATAATGAAGCAGTGATAGCCTAGTATTATAACAATGCACTGCCAAGTCTTAAAGCTAGAGTTTGAATCCAAAATCTCTTGACTTTTCGAAATCATGATCGTATAATATAATAATTAATCATTCGTTGCAAACGGCTTAGGAAAACATCGTGAGGAAACCTACTTGCTTGAGAGATTTTCTCAACGGCGACGCCCCGTGTGAAACCGGTCAACCCGAACTATTCCAGCGTGGTGGATGAAAGCGTGACCCTTCTCATTCTGAGAGGAAACCCAGCATTAGAACAATAGATGAAAACCCTGCAGTAGAATAATACATGAGTACCCTACAATAGATGGTTTGATGATGAACTAGCCTCTAAGAAGTTCAAAACGCGTAATACACTAAGTGTATTCATTTATAAATAAAAATATATCTCTAAAATATTACCCCAAGAATATTAAATAACAATAAGTACGTAGTACAACCCTCGCGATCCTAAGGCTGAGTTCGCATTGGCTATTAGCGCTTGAGCGATTATTTGTTTCACTAGTTTACTATTATCTTCTACTCCTAATAATTCTAATCGACAGATATCTAAAATCTACATATCGACGTTTGAAAGGTAAACAGGGCAAAATCGACATTTTCGTCGTAAATAAATTAAGAATGCCATCCTACTTAAAATTGTCCGCTTTTTCCAATGCGCTTACTCCCGTGGCTCTACAATGACGTTTTTATCACTTATATCCAAACAAAAAAACTCAATCGATTGATTTAATCAAGATNGCAGATGTCTAAAATCTACATATCGACGTTTGAAAGGTAAACAGGGCAAAATCGACATTTTCGTCGTAAATAAATTAAGAATGCCATCCTACTTAAAATTGTCCGCTTTTTCCAATGCGCTTACTCCTGTGGCTCTACAATGACGTTTTTATCACTTATATCCAAACAAAAAAACTCAATCGATTGATTTAATCAAGATCAATTGATCTAAGCGGCATAAAACCACATAAAACAACCTCAAATCAAATAAATAAATGCGTTGCCAATTAATGCTTTTAGTTTTCTAGAGCTGTCTTCGTTTTCACTATATGATAATAAATAAAATAGATATGTCCATTTTTCTGCAGCTTCAAAATTTCTTTCGCTTATACCCTGTTACCTTTCAACGGTCGATATGTTCGCGAATAAATCTACATATATTCAACGAAAACTACTGAAATATCTTTTATTAATGGTGTTTTTACCACCATCAATAAAAAAAAAATTCAGTAGTTTTGCTTCGAACACATGTATGCAGATTTAATCCCGAACTAACATATGATCGATAAGACAGTAGCTTTTGAAACCGTTCGCTTATTATACATGAGTTTTTTTTTACTACAACCCGCACTTGCAAGAGCCGAGTGATTACATTTATTGAAATAATATGACGATACCTTTTTCGAATTTGTACATTATGTTTCAACTAGTAAAATGCATCATGTCATCTGTCAATAATTGTCAAATTCAAATATCATCTACACATTTGGGCAATGCATGGCCCAATCACTGTAACATTTGTGTGAACAAATAACTGGCAGTTTCCCAATTATAAAACTTAAAAAAATTAAGACAGTCTTGACCTAATTTTTTTGACTTTCTTTTGTTGCAAGCATACATGTGTGATGATGATTGCTTACTAGCAGGAGATTCGGAGTCTCGACTGTACTTCTTACCCCTTTTTCTACAAAAGTCTGCGATCACGCGGCTTACATAAGTAACGCAATCAGTCTCTCGATTAAATTAATTTACACAAGCGTCAAGAGAATATCAATATCAGTATCTAGGGGATTTTAGGTGCATGGCTATCGGGCTCGACTATGCTGTCGGATATTAAGACGACAAGTAGCAATAGGAATACAATCAAGTGGGAAGGGGACCGCATTACACTACAACTAGGTATCAAAATTATAGTGTAAATATCAAGAATGCGGTGTGTGCACGCTTTAACCGATAAATATGGTTTTATAAGTATGCTCTACCGCTTAAGCATAGTCGCCAATGTGTTGTCGGCCTAACAATATATGAAATGACTTTTTATAATATCTTAGCTGATATTGCCCGCGGTAAATTGAATTTCAAAAGCTCGCTAACACAATCATAAACCCATAAAACCTGGATCCCGTCTCGTTTAATATGAAAATATGACTTTACGACCGTATTTCCAGCCAGGGCTATTGTATTAATGTATTCATATATATGATATAATACATATATTTAAATATGTGTGTATATAATAACGGTATAGACTTTTAATCATATTTGTAAAAATTCTGTGCTTTAGATTTATATATTTTTAGGGTTCCGTAGTCTAATTACGAATATCGAATACAATATTCGCCATTCTGTCTTGCTATTTATTTTCCATATTTTTACCAAAATTCTTATTAAAAACCTCAGCCTATTCAAAGCCTACTGCGCTGAAATTTATTACATATATGTATATACCTATAGAAATTTATACTCGATACGAAGATATTTATAAAAACAAGAAAAGCTTCTCAGGCATGATAAGTGAGGATAAGATTATTAAGAGGTTAATTAGACAATTTTTTTTATTTATGCCCAGCTTTTGAATTATTCAGCTGCAAGTGACAAATTTCGTAAGTTTGTCTCATTATATGCAACAATGATGGATAATTCTAGAAATATTAATACTAGCATATAATGTGCTTTAACTTATAAATTTATCATGATATCTAAAGTCAAATAACTTACGAGACCAACCAAGTTATCATTTAGTTGGCTCAGTGATACCTTTTTAATCTAAACTGAATTCAGCCAAATATTAAAGCTCAATTTAATAATAACTTAATAAACTTCAAAAAATCAATATTTGGCTTGTTCCAAAATATTTAAAGAAATCAAACATTTTAGTAACTCCTGTTCTAACTCTGAGAAAACTTTGAGAAACCTAACATTGAGAATAAAATAAGAAAGCTTTTTGAGTCAAATTAAACGAGATTGCCGTCAAGAAACTTGAAATGATTTTCCGTAAAAGAACTTTGTTATTTGCTTCGGTACTCCCGAGGGCGTAGAAGGCTTTAAATTAAAGTTCGATTAGAATAAAGGTACCTACAGACTGATTCTTTTTCAGCCACGTTTTCGCTCTACTTATTTGGTAGTGTACCTATTAATTTGAGAAATTACAGAAATTACCTACAGCCAAATCAGCTTGGAGACGTTTTTGCGTTTCTAGTAGTGTGCGGTCAGTTTTTTTTAAGGTCAGCGAGTACTTAATCTTTTATCTTATCCGGCATATAAACTTAAGTATACGGGTAAGCGACCCCGGCTCCCCGAGCTACTACTGTCTCTTCCTTCTCCTTCCGAGATAGTAGTATCCTATATCCTATTATCCTTCACCTAAATTCCATATTCCTTTCTCAATACACCATTCCCACCTCATGCTCTTTCCTTTCCTCTACATTACGCCGTGGGAATGCAATGAGGAATACTTTTGAACCTTATAAAATTCGTCCGACCGTCGTGGTTCGCCACCCGGCACGCATCATTGCCCACGGAGACGAATTGTGGGCTGCGAATGTAACTTTGCTACATCAAACTATCATAGCAGGTGGATGGAAGTGGTCTCGTCCTACCCCAATGGGAGAGAGACGTGACTGTATGTATGGATGTAGTATGTACTGCCGTCTCTGCCTACCCTTATGGGATATCGGCGTGAGTGTATGTATATATGTATGTTTTTATATTTTTTATAGGTACGGATAGGTACTTAACACTTTCCCGTCTACACGTCTCGTAAAAATTTCTTCGCTTGGCGTCGGCAGCACTAATTCAGGTTACTTCGCTTGTCGCCATTCGTTCTTGAGGTTATCGGGAGATCATAAATTGTCAAATTTTACTGATCTCATCATAAGTTCTCATGAGTTTTCAATCCTTACCCCCCTATTTTCATAAAATTTCAAAGATATGTAAATGAATGTAAAATTTATTTGTAAATATATAAAAAATTATTTAGATTTTCATTGGTACTTACATGGTATTTCTCTTTTACATGATATGAAATAAAACAATCTCCAAGATGTAACGCAACTCCACAAGACTTGCACGTTAAATTTGGTGTCCTTCTTTTATTGTTTTTGGAACACAGTAGTTTCTTCGTTTTCGTTTGTTACTTTCAGAAACGAGTATTAGCTGGCATTGCTTCAGCTGTCTAGAAAGTCTGTTGATCGCATCATGATGAGGTGCATGGGATGTAGTAGCGACCTCCGAGTTTGATTAGGAGGCAGATACATGATTTTTAGTCGTTAAGCGCCGTGTCGCCGGACGGCAAATCGTTAATATTATACATATTAAACGTTATTTAATATAACTACTAACCATACTTATAATCGAGTAATGTGAGAGTAGAGTAGCTACCCCAAATTGGTATATTCCGGTTTTAATCACCGCATGTGTCACAAACATAAAAATATCTATAAGCTGATTTATTTGTATATAGGTTACCGTACATCGACTACTTCAGTCCACTTTAGAGTAGCAAGGTTCTCCATTAAATGGTGAATTTACCCATAACCACCGAGTTACAAATGCGCGATAAAGATTGCGGGTACATGTAGCTCCTCGCAGTGGTGACACTGTTAATCTATTGTAGATGCCACTTTATTAAATATCAGTCGTGAGTAATATTATTATGGCTTCTATGATTCAAAGCTTGGATTCTGTGATCAATCAAAACAATTTAATAGATCGGATCGAAGTGGACCTAGAACCTATGGAATCTGTTTTACTGTCCATGGTCAAAATCCCCTTCCATACTAGGTTTACTGAATACCTAAATACGTATTACTCTAGCCAAAAAAGTCTCTAATCTTCGGGTCAGGTCTGATGTATAGAAGATTTTTTCGCTTTCCAGTCAATGCATCACAGCAGTACAACGTGTGCACCACGGTTTTCCCCACTGTAGCACAGTCCTATAAGTCGTCTTACGAGACAAATTGATCCTTTGAAATACTTTTTCGTCCTAAAATAACCTGAATGCGCTTCAACAAGACTGTGATGATGTTGCCTTTTGAGTCCTAAAATTTTATGACGGTCTCAATCACTCTATCATTTGGTTATGAACCTTTTGGAGAGCGATATCCCTTCACAGAGATGCCGCTTTGTCTTGCCTTTGTCGTTGGAATATTTCCAAATTTTTGTATATACGTACTTTTCGAGATACCTGCAAATGGCTTTGAGCCAATCAGGGTTATTTTAGAAAACGCGAACATTCATTACCCCTCATGACCAAAATTCCAATAACGCTTAAGCTATATCTATACTATTATAAAATTGTTAAATGTCAAATTTTCAAAAATCAAAGATATTTAAATACAAACTACTCAGATCGACTAATTAAGGGCTTCTGAAACCAAATCCGTCGATGTTTATTTGTTTGTTCGGGCTTCACGCCAAAAACTGATGGTAGATTTTGGTTAAACTATTACAGTCTTAAAGATACTATTTCGACTTAAATACTGCGGTATGTTACATCAAAATCCGTCTAGTAAAATTGAGGATACAGCTTGATCCCTGCTTTAGTAGCCACCGTTAAGGTACGAGAAGTCAAGTAAAAGTGGTTCTGAGGCTTTTTATATAAATCTGTGATTGTGTCGGAATTTCGCATGTAGTAGAAAATCGACATTCACCCGGACGGAGCCGCGGGCAAAAGATAATAAGAAGATAAAATATATAGTTTTCAAATGAATAAACAAAAAACTACCCTTATAATATTAATTTAATAACTATGCTATTAATGTCACCTCTGACATTAATATCTAAGGGCAAGTTGATACGCATATATCAAGGGCTTCGTGTTGACGGATAGACCCAATTTGAACTTTATCGACACTTAGGTAGATACCTGGAGTGTAAACAATTTGTTTCATAAATGGACCTCTGTCCTTTTAAAGTTCATCTCAATCTATTTTATGTCGTATACCTTTAAAATAGAGTTGTTTTTAATCAGAGACACCCCATTAGTATTAAACCTATTGCAGTTGATGACAGTACATGGTAGTTATCGATCTGCACTACGCGCAAGCGTCTTTTTGCATAGAAAGATGAAACTATATAAAAAGCTACTATATTTGTTAATAGACTAATGATTTTTAAATAGAATTTTAAAAAGATTTTTATAATATAATACAGGAGTTCTGACGATGCCCAGCAATATATAACTCTTTCCGATACGATAGAGTCGGTCTAATTGGCCAAACTGCGCGCATGCCCACCAATATCAGGGTGATTTTTATCAAAAATAACAAGTTTACCATCAGTGATGTAAAGAACGTGTAGAGCCGCCGGTCAATCCGGCTGGCACGAATAATGTACTTAAATACCCATATTGAAACTTAGTTAAGTACTCAACTTTAGCTTCATGTCAATTGCTAATGTGTCTACCTTATACGAAGAGCATAATAGTTATTTTAGGTGAATTTGATAACAGGTGAGTGGTACATGAATCGTCTTTATATTCATTTAGATAAATCGCGGTGAACGTCGCTAATGTCTAATCTATATTTTTGTAATTAAGAATCGTTATGATTTACTATATTACTGCATGCCAGAAGTATGTTCTATTTTAACATTTCATATATTTAATCAAAGTTTAAATTTCCTAACTGGTATAATAATAACATTCAATTTATTTATAATAAATCCAAAATTTTGTTTGCTAAATTAAACTGTGTGAAGACATTTGATTTAAAAAAAATATTATTATTGAGTATGTTATTTTAAATATCTTCTAATATTTGTAACTGCGTAATATTTGTACCACCATTTGATATCTCTAATAATAGTCGAGAGAATTAGATAGACCTCCTGGTTAGATTTGAATTTAAATGTTTGCATATTTTCTTCAATGTTTTATTGTCTGGAATAACTTTGATTCTATTTAAGAAATTTTGGATTAGGAGTACAATAGATATCAGAAGCCGAAGTCCGGCCAGAAGCAGAAGAGTTACGCGGGAAGCTCTGCGTAACATGAGCCTGCTTCATAAAAAAAGGGGGATTTGTAATAATTTCCAAGCTGAGCAGGTATTTTGATCGCAGCAGATGTTGATTAAATACATCCCTTAGCTGGTTGAACAGCATCTCACATAGTAATAAATGCGAGCATACGTTTATTACCCATTCACGCTTCACTAAGTTGATCGTTTTAAAATTTGGTAACGCTACAATCCGTCCTTGCTTAATACATACATAGTTACCATCGCAAAATTGCTGCGAGCGAAGCAATTGGTTTAGGTAGTTAGTTTGAAATATGTTTTATACCGTTTGGAACAGAGATCATTTTATAAATCACGCGAGCTGTATTCATGAATTGATCTAACGAGATACAGATAGTGATTTTTGTCGAGGTGGCAAATTGCGATGTTACTGTTTTGAGCGTAGTAATGACCGCGCCGAAACGCCGGATGCAGCCGGCAACCGACGGGAAATTATAGTGTTTATATATTTTTATAAATTACCTAGCTATGACTATAACTAAAAGTTGTCTGGAAGAGGACGCGTATTGCGATAAGATCGCCCAATGTACACTTTCTACTTCTTTTTTTATATTTGTAATTTTTTTTATATTCGTGCGCAATAAAGAATACTTTAATCTATTATATGTCACAAGATTGCATTATTTGGAAAATATTACTAATATTAAATTGGTACTGAATATGAGGCGTTCACTATTCATTACTAATTAATATTCAGTAATGATTATTCGAATAAAGGAAATAGTATAATAGTACTAATTTTGCATTCGAATTCGAAAATCGGTAGTTACTAATAAATTGACCGTTGAAATCGTTCATATTCGTACAACACTGTCGTATATATATGTACATATATTACAAATGGTGAAGTGACTACTCGCACGTCAATATGTCCAGTCGCTCCTCAGTCACAATGTTTTGTATGATAATTGAATCCATTTCATCTCCCTCTACATATTCAATTGTGAGACTACATATTTTTAAACAATATACCATAGTCAATCCAATTCTAATCAGCTCTTTAATAAATCTAACCATTTTTGTTATATCCTTCGATGATACAAATAATTTATAATTAATTACTAAAATTAAGCACTTTTAATGATTAAAAGTGTTTTGTTTATTGAAGATGACCTACATTCTTCGCATCCTGGTGTACACAAAAACTCGTGTGTTAGAGCACTAATTTTAATACACACATATACATATATATGTACTCACGCCAGTATTCCTTAGGGGCAGGTAGAGACCACAATTTACCACGTAGTGCGATCCTGACACACCTCTCTCGCCTTGACCGCGTTCATACATCATTACAAATACTTTCGTCGATTATGGGTGCTACAAGCTTGACCTTTTTGAAACAAGTTGATGATCTGATCAAGATAGGTTTTCCTAGGCGTACTATTCCGACATTTCCACTCACATTTGTCCGGTATATTCGTTTCGTCAATTGAATCTCACTCATCATTGAATCACCAACCCATTAAGGATTCCTTTCTCGATTTTTATCATCACATCATGCTTTGGTATGCCACGGTATTAATCATGAAACTTTATATAAGCGAGAGTTGTGCATGCGTTCTGAACAACAGCAACACACAATATAGTTTATAATTATACAAGTTAGAATACTAAATTGAAACTGTGGTACAGTTTCAATTTAGTTAAGTCTCCAAACAGTCGATTTGTAACCCTTCGACATTGTGTGATTGTACCCAAAAGTTTTATAACTCTGATAGTTTTAGTACTTGTGGTTTGATTGGAGGTACTTTCATAGCTCTACTTTATGGCTTGTTGGTAGTAAAAGATACGCGATTAGGGCATTTTGTTGCCGGATTTGGTCGCATTTTGTTATCGTTGTAGGTCTTATGAGTTCTATAAACAAAATCTTAGGTTAATAATTTTATAATATGACTATTTAAAGAACTTAAAATTCAAGTACTGCTACTTTTAAGTCTTTTAAACAATTAAATGATTAATTTTAATATTATTTAAGTAGCCTGTTAGACAGTGCTAACAAATCAATTTAGAAGTACACAAACATGAGTCAGTCCTCGCTTGCGACTTTACAGGAGCACGGGGCGTAATGATAAAGAGGGTAATGTCGATAGCGGGCGACGGGTGAATTCTTGCAGCTGCCGATGTCAGCGAATATCAACCCCGCCCTCACATCTCTGTAAAACTGCATTCCCAGGGCCCATTAACACTCGCTGCTACCTGCATAGTGTATACGGAGCAATGAATTTCACTCCGTGTGCCGATTCGATTATGATGTTCGGTTATAAATCGGCCAAACATCTTTTATTATTTTTATATCCATTTAACTGGTTTTATGCATGCATGCATTTGTGTAATAAATCAAAATGGCATACAGCGCACGACAATGCCGAATCTGGTGCAGCGAAAGTGTTACCTGACAGATCACGCCGGACCTACCTACACCCGGCAAGACCTGCCGCTACCCGTATTGAATAATTCCCACGGTGTGTGTCGACCCGGCGCGCAGCCCACGCCATCGTTCCAACATCATGTGCGCACACCTACGACCACAAACGAAGCGAATGAAAACCGACGCGCCCGTACGGGCCACGACAGACCCAACATGCCACGCTGCTCTACGAGTTCCGTGCCGAGGCAATACAAGTCTTAATCAGAAGCGCCGATTTCCGCGGTCTGTCGTCCTACCTAGGCACGGCCTGGCCTCTCAAAAAACGGACCGTGGGAACGCAACATAACATCGCGGGGGCGACTCACTAGTTATTTCACTATACTCGTAAATATATTAGGCGACGATCTAGGTTGCTTATATTTGAGAGGCAGCATGGCTAACATAGGTTAACATGGCTAACAAGTAGGCGCTGCAATGAAGACGCAAACTATGAATATACGAAATAATATAATTGTAGGAATAAAATATACATTTTAATATATAAATATAAAATATATTTATATTATACCCTAACACATAACATAGTAATTCATAAAAACACATAACAAATATTATTTTAATGATCACTCCACCAATATCTGGAAAAGAACTTCACGAACGAGTGGTGAATATCCTGATATTGACGAGAAGCACGTTCTAAAGGAAATATTGAACAAAGAATGTTCTCATATCATTGTTTACAGATGTCATTTTAGTTTTTTACACAGTTAAACCAACTACATCAAAATGCCGGACTGGACGTGGCTGTTGATATCGGCGATATTCGGAGCCATAACCGCACTCTCCGTGCCTGTGATGCTGCTGATATACTTCGTGCGACCTTTTGAGAAAACCCAGGTCGTCCAGGAAGACCACAGCCTGCCCGTCACGCTACCGCCGGTAAGTTATTACACCATAGTAGAGCCATTTTAATAGGCCACGTTTGACACTTCATCAAAATGAACTTGCAATCGTGGCCACACAATATTATTGAATTTTTGAAAGTCAGAATGGCACAATTGGACTACTTTTTTCAGTTACTAAATATACAATATATTACAGTAGATTTACAATTATACAAACTACAAACAAAAGTAGTGCAAGCGAATCCACAGACGTTTCAGAAAACGACGCCTGAATTAGCAGCAAGATTTGGAGTTACCTTCGCAACAATAAGTCATTTGAAAGCGGTTTGGAAAAATAAAGAAGGTATATAAAGACTTAAAGATTAAGACTAAGGTTCGTTCTAAGCTAACGTCAGCAAAGGAACCGCTTCGAGGCTTGCTGATCTTTAGTGTCGCGACTAAAAAACGATGCATTTTACAGCGAATAGTCACATGGGATGAAAAGTAGATACTATTCGATAATTGCAAGCGTTCGGCAAAATGTTTGGACAAAAATGAAGCGTCAAAACATACCTCAAATCCGAATGTACACCACAAGAAATTAATGGTGTCTGTTTTGTGGTACAGAGCGGGTGTTATCTACAATAGTTTTATGAGACCTGGATAACGACGAACCTTTACTGCAATTAGTGAGAAGAAGTAATGTGGCAGCTCCAAATTAAACAGCCGAGATTGGTCAACACAGACAGACCAGTTCTCCTGCAGGACTGCGCTCGACCACACGTTGCAAGATCTACCATACTGAAATTACAGGAGCTAGACCTAGAAACACTTTGTCTCCCACCATATTCGTCAGATCTCGCGCCAACTGATTACCATTTTTTCCGAGCTTTGGATAATTTTTTGCAAGGAAAAATTTTTAATTCCCAAAATGCGTAAATGGAAAACGCCTTTCGCGATTTTATCACCGGCTGCCCTCCAGATTTTTGCGCTTGTGTTATTGTTATAAACTATTGTTAAAATGGCAACATTGTATTGATAGTTTATGCGTATATTTTGATTAATTATGTTACTTCTTGTCCGAGATATAATAAACCAAACTTTCAGTCTCAAATCGAAGGTCTCATACTTAATAAACTAATAATTACATAACTCGATTAGGTTACATCTATACAAAATTAATAAAACAGTTTGAAATATAAATAAATTCAATGAAAGCGACAGAAACAAAGGGAAAATAGAAGGGAAGACTAGTTGTCTTAAGTTATTAAGTTATAAAACTTGTTGACTGGGATTTTTTGACATGTTATCAATTATTTCAATCATAAAATATACAATCTCAATAGATTTCCGATTAGAAAAATTTATTATTACCCTCATATCTAAACTTATTTAGGAGGGGTGTGTAGAGACTAATACCCACATTTCACTGATGTGTTTCCTGAAAACTACACCATTTCTAATGTCAACGTCGTCCCTCATTTAATGGCATTACAGCGCTGAATAGCCTTTATTAGTTACACATACAGTTGTTTGCATGTTTGAGTGCATTGATGGTGTAATGGTTTTAGACACAGCTTACGATCGAAGGGTCGTGGGTTCGAATCCCGGTCCCGTACCACTGA
>WUAW01017763.1:414-14759 GCA_017165845.1 Thaumetopoea pityocampa | reverse complement strand
TCTTGTATTATACTGCCATTTCCAAAACAGTATCTCAATCGTCACTCCATGTCTTGTATTATACTGCCATTCCCAAACTGCCCAGTTTTAAGATGACAGTTTAAAGTAACTGCCCCTTAAGCTTGTGTATCCCTCAGTCGATTCCGTAGCACTCACAAGAGATGGAATGACGATTAATGATGGAGTTGCAATAAAGCAAACTGCTTCAAATGATCTAACTTAAAATTGTTCAACATTAGGATAACAATAATTAAAAATAACTGTATAAATATGTATCCCTTTTAACCGTTAATATCCACTACTGTACATAGTGTCGCAAAAATGTCGGGGAATAAACCTTAAAAAATAGTTTAGGTAAGTGCCTATCCAAGACCTACACGAGATTCACCCAGTCTAGGTCTTGTAACAGTAAATCAGAGTTTAGTATTGATATTGTTCTTGAACCCAGTCTTACACTAATTACAAGGGTCTCACAAGCTTGCGAGACCCAATCACTACTTATTGAAGTTATATGTTCTGTTCTTATCAAGCCTACTTGATAAGAACGGAAGCTAGTAACAGACCCTAGTCTGTTCAGTGTTTATATAGAACTAGCTAAAACCTGTGGCTTCGTTATGTGATGATGGAGATAATAATTCATAGCTGATCTCAGTTCTCGGTATCGTGTCTGTTTCTGCTAGTCTTGCATGCAATACCTACATTGTTTATTGGGCAATACTACATATAAAACACAAATCAGCATTAAAATGACACCAATCAAACTGCAACAGTTATTAAATACACAAATATAATAAAGCGCCAGAAAAACATCGTTAATCGTGTTGTTAATTACTTGTTCCGTTTTAACAGAGCCGTCCAACACGTTTGTATTCATTTCACCTAGTAATACACCTTTCTTTACCCACACACGCGTACAGTGCACGGCAACACAGATACAAGATGTCTGTGTGCCGTTCTTTATTGGGGTTCATCTTAGTGTGGGTGCGTATGGACGTTAAATGCAAATCTTTGTAAACGAAGCATCATGACTGCCTGTGTGAATATCCGAACGCAAGATTTAATAAAATTTCTTGAGAGTATTAGTACTTTTTACATGTGGTGGTGTTGCGTATACGCACGCAATGCCAATGCTACGTTACGTTTACGGAAAGTTGTTCGAAACTTTTACGGTAATATTGCATGGCAGGAAAAATTCTTTTATAAAACACAGGAAATTGTTTGTTTTTTTTGCAGTTTGATTCACGGTCGTAATGCTAGGAAATTGTAACAGAAAGGTTCAATAGTGTTCAATTGTTAGTATTCTAAGGTTGGGTAATTATAATTGGATAACAGTTATGGGAATTAGAATAAATTGGAACTAACGTTACCACGATGTTGGTTTGAATAACAAATAATGAGTATTAATTTACGAATCATACCAAATGATTTAAGAAATGTAATTAAAAGATCGAAAAAGTTTAATAAAATAGTGGATGCTGATTAGGGTCAATAATATGATTTTTGAAATTATTATAGAACTAAGGTCAAGAAGTACTTAGCGACTTACGACCCCGGCACTCCAATCCTGAATTGACTCGTGTTAATAAAACGAGATTAATAACTGTGTTAATAATTAGGGCGGTTAAATTATAATTCAATCTGCTGTCAATGATCATAAATTTATCGACGTACAGACTTTCTATTTATGTCATATTGAAGGGCATTAAATTATCTAAAAGACCTCTATGGTGAAATTATAAAAAAAGATGTTGATGTAAACTGTTTTTAAGACAAGCATAAATTTGGAAAAATAATATTTCGCGGCTTTTCTTTAAATTACTCCGAAACCGTGCATGTTAAAAAAAAATGTCAAGGCCAGATCCGATAATTAGACACTTGAAGAAATAATTTGCTATTTTATTTTACTCTATTAAATTTTTTCTCAGATTTTAAAAGCACAGCCTGTTAAAAAACACCCTAAAATGATTTTTTTTAACATTCCTTAATTTTTGTAATTAATATATAATATTAGTGAAACGATCATAATTGTGTTATCAAAAGATAATTTGGATTAATGTAACTAAAATAAGGAGGTGATTTTGGTCATTGGAACTTATCTTGGTGTACTGTTTGTGGTAATGGGTACATTGGATAGTCCATGATTTAAGTACAGGAATATGAAAAAAAAAATTCTCGACGTTACCCAAATCTATGCCTTAAGCTGTAGGTAAATCCAGAACGTTCCGGAATGATCGTTAAACGTGGAAGGTTGCGGAGTGGCGCAGACAGCAGTGAAAGCTGCAGCGGACTGGCGCATTCACTGCATCAATGTAACTCAATGTAATGCGACCGACTAGACTTGGTACTATTATAATATTATTATTAGACTAATGCGAGGAGAAATGATATTAATTTACATCCTTAGTTCCCAAAGTGGTTCAGGTGGACCCCCAGGGGTCCACGGGAAATTCGACGGGGGTGTACGTTGGCGCACGCAGATTTCCATAATTAGATCTAATCTTCACTTTTTTTGTCGAGTTTTGAGAATATCGTAGAAATGTAGCTGCAGGGGGTCCGCCGGAACCAACTAAATTTTGAAAGTGGTGTATGAGAAAAAAAATCTGTGAACCTCTAGTTTCCATGTATTATGGGGTATGCCTATTACCATGATGGGAGAGCGGTTAACGATGTTGCTCTGTGGAGCCGGCATAATAATATCGTCGCTCCATCTCTTTCCAAAGTTGCTGTGAGAACCAGTTAAAGAAAATACTAGGATAATGGGCACCAGCGTTATCATGTTATTCAGTCAAAATTTACCGCGATCTCCATGACGCTTGCCAAGCGCACAGTTTTCCTCCACGGGCTGATGATAATGATGATAGTATTTTATTTTTTTTTTATTTTTTATACACAATATATACAGGCGATATTGGTGTTCGAAGGTGTTCTCTAACAGGTTTACCTTTAGATAATGCTGGCATAATATAGTACAAATAACTACGAGTACATGTGTACCAATTTTCAGAGTAATGTATTCTCTAGAAAATTATAAACTTTTATCTAACTACTGTATTATATAGATTTATCAACGAGTCCTCAATAAGCGAGTCAAGGTAGAGAGTTTTAAATATGTAAGTTTTTTAATAGATTTGAATATATAATTATGGATTAATATATGGATAATTTAGATATGGAGATCTAATAAAACAAGTACTTATATAGATGTGGAGAATTATGTAAGTGACTATGATGTAGGTGATTTCGTAATTTTTATTAAATTTAAAAATGTTGGACCAAGACGTCTCGATTAGACTATCTAACGTACTCTCTTAAGATAACCAGGGAAAGTTAGCACCGACTAGAGCGGGTGCTTATTGATAGAATACCGTTAAAGAGCATCTAGGTATTTACACACGATGCCGATCAGTTTGATATCGGAGTCGTTTACTGTAAATAAATGGTGTGCTTCCCCACAATCCATATTTATCACCACTACAGGGGCATGGACCGCCCTTCATAACTTATAGGTTGGGCCGTACTCTACCACGCTGGCCTACTACGAGTTGATAGACTTCATGTGAAGTCTATCAACTCGTATGGTAATCACCAAGTATGGGCATGTGCCCATACTTGGTGATTACCATACTTATGATATATTATTTATTATACATACATATACTCACGCCGATATCCCATGAGGATAGGCAGAGACCATAGTGCATACTACATACATACATACAGTCACGCCTCTTTCCCATTGGGATTGGCAGAGTGGCTATCCGCAGCCCATATTTCGCCTCCGCGGGCAATGAGACGTGTCGGGTGGCGAACCACAACGCCACCATTTTATAAGATTCAAAAGTATTAAAGTTCTTCATTGTATACCCACAGCATAATGAAGAGGAAAGGAAATAGGATGAGGTGGGAAAGGGGTATTGAGAAAGGAATATGGAATTTAGGTGAAGCACTATATATGTGGATATAGGATACTACTATCTCGGAAGGAGTAGTAAGAGACAGTAGTAGCTCGGGAGGCCGGGGTCGCTTACCCGTATACTTAAATCTATTTGCCGGACAAGCTAAAAGACTAAGTACTCGCTGAACTTTTTTTTTATATTATACCATAATAATTTTATTAGAGAGCAGTATAATTTATACATACTAAAAATATCGGAAAAAATAATTAACTAGAATTAAAAAAAATAGTTTCAGGTCTTTAAAAAATTAACTATAAATAAATAGGAAACATATAGGTGACTTTATTTCTACATTTATAAGAAAACGGATCCAGTGATTTATCGCATCGTTAGGTGTTAACAATTAGAACTCTACAGTACCAGTGTGAGTCATGTAGAACTTATGAATAACGTCTTAAGTCGACCCCAATTATATTGGTTGTTAATTTTTTTACGAAAAAGAAAGTATTTACTGGCTCAGTCACAGTAGTTCGTGAATAAAACATATTGACGTTAGGATTTCTTTATTATTTATTTAAAAGCTATCAAATTTTTTGAACCACAAAATGTTAAAAACAAATATTTTATTAGAGTGCTTATTAGATAAAAGAGATTTCGACCAGGTGGCTATTCTGTTGTCCGTTTACTAAAAGAACGTTAAACGACATTTGGAGCAATTCTCTATCAATCAGTCCGGGTCATATTTTTCTATCTTTTTTAGCTACAAGATCTGGAGACTATCAGAGATCTGCATCATTTTTGAGATCATTCAACACGGTTATATACGGTTATATCACTTTATAACACTAGAATACAGCTACACGTTCGTAACCTTAATAATATTATTAAATTTAATTTACATACATACACTCACGCCGGTATCCCATAAGGGTAGGCAGAGACCACAGTTTGCCACATACTACGATTTTGACACACCTCTCTCGTCTCAACCACATCCATACATCTTCTCATACACTTTCGTCGATTAAGGGTGCTACGAGCTTGGCCTTTTTGGAACAAGTTGTTGATATGGTTAAAGTAAGTTTTTCCTGGGCGCCCTCTTCCGACATTTCCACTCACATTTGTACGGTATATTCGTTTCGTCAATCGAAACTCACTCATTCTTTTTAAATGACCAAAGTCATAAAATGAAAGCTTAACATTATTGTTAAGCTTTCATTTTACTCGTTTACAACCAAATTACTCGTTTATACGAGTAATTTGGTCTATTAAATACAGCTCTATTAAATACTCTCTAAGAAATAATGCCCCTAGAAATTGATAAGATATACATCGATTTCTAGGGATATAATTTTTTACATTTTTGACCGTAACTAAAAATTAGATCTAGAATTAGATTAGCGTCAGGGTAGCAATATGTAGGCGTGGCTAATATATAGAAACGCTCAAGCTCATTCGATACTGTCAACGTCCTAATGGCGTTTCAGTAAACCAAGGCCAGTGCCAATCTGTTTCAGTTGCCAGTCGCTTTGTTAGATGGAAATTCTGTGAAATCTAACAAGATGTTGGGACAGACCTTGATGGATATGATTTGATGAACTGGATCTACTCGGGAGATTTCTTTTTAATTTTTTAGAATTTTAAATTTTTTTTAATTTTTCTTTTTTAAAATTTTTCAGGAGATTTTTTTTATTTTTTGAGATATAACAACCTGTCTGTGGATAAGTTGCTAACGCAATCCATAGATATGTATAGAAGATTCGGGACAGTTTGACCCATAATTGTGATTCTGTTGTAGAAATTCCTTAGTAGATGTTCTGCCCCTGTGATTTCGGAGCCGGATATTTAATCGGATGTCAGCAGCCCTGTTATTTGGCGCTAAATTAAAGATAAGTTGGTGTTACCTATTCAAGATCTACCAAAGTATTACATCAACCACGTCGGATCTGTGGGAATCATGTCAGTGGTTCCATCTGTGGGCCATTTATGATTTTTAATAATCTCAAGCCTGTTAGAGACACAGATGTATATGATTTGTCATAATATATACATTATCGAAGAAGGTTTATTAAGGATAGAATTAAAACTCTGACAAATATCAAAAATATAATTTTCAACATTCATAGTCATCATCTTCAGACCATATTCGTCCCCACTGAAGACGTACGGACCTCCTCTCATCGGGAGGGGGATTGGGCCGTAGTTTATCACACAGACCGAGTGCGAGTTGATAGACTTCACTCATATGAGCGCATGCCCATATGAGTTTGCGAAAACTTCACACATCCATGCGGGCAAGCAGGTTTTCTCACGAAATTTTCCTTCTCCATTGCGTACATTGCTGTCTACAATGTAGACCGTATATAAATAAGAAATAACTCAGTGGTACGGGACCGGGATCGAACTCACAACCTTTTCAATAGCAAATCGTATAAATACTATAGAACTGACATTATTAGATTAACATTAACAATAAACTTTTAACGCGATTGAACTAGGTGAAATGTATCAATTAACACGTAACAGGGCACCCAGTTAACCCCTCGGCTAACGGTAACGGTTCAAATACGATCACCGCAACTAGACCACAATAAAAACAAGCAAATAAAAGAACAATAGCCTACTGGCCACTGATAAAAGCAGAAAAAGCGTTCTGTTCCAAATTCGAATAATTTCCCACACGTAACGTTACGCGGGCGGGTATTGAGCGCGAGCCGTTATACGCGCGGCAGTGACCCACTTGTAATATTTTCGCTGAGACTACGCTGTACAATATATCCGTAACCCGATTGATGTGTTTACCATTACTTGCTTTGTTCATACTTTCTCCGTAACTGCATATAATGCTCAAGCAATGGATATTGACTTTGTATATAATTGATATAATCTCAATGTGTCTCAGTAGAGGATTATACCCGGTGCAAGCAGCCACGCTTTCTGATTTTGAGACGATCTCGAAGCGGTTTCAAAGTCACGTACCTACTTATCTGTTACGTACTATGTAGCAATTTATTATTACGCAGATTTTATTGATTTTTAATGTCTTTTGATTCTTATACTTCTGTCAGCTATTTACATTATTTTGCTAAAATAAATAAGTACCATTATCACTTTAAGAATAAACACCTAGCTTAAAATAAAATTATGATAATCAGAAATATTTATATTTTTTTTTTTACAAAAACAAAACCAACTTCAAAAAACACTAAAAATGCACTAAAACGAAAAAATAATTACGTTATTCAAATACGTCAATTTACTTGAATATAACAATCAATATATTAGGACAATAATATACAATTATTTTTATTTTTGCCAGCCTAAATACGTTAAGACGATTCTAAGCAAAAAGAGATTACAATCGAACACAATTAGAGATGTATACCTATGCTACTTTGTTATATGTATGTACATACTTATGTTAACCTCGGCTGACACCGACTCCAAAAATAACAGTAATAATTGTATGTTATTGTCCTAATAAATTGATTGTGATATTCAAGTAAATTGAAGTAAATGAATAACGTAACTATTTTTTACTTTTTAGTGCATTTTTAGAATAGTGTTTTTTGAAGTTGGTTTTGTTTTTTTTTTTTTTAATAAAAATATATTATTTTTTTGCTTTTCAATAATATTGCAGTCTGTATGTAACTTGTTTATCAAATATGAAAAAAATGCCTACTGAATGCGCTGCCTGTATGAGGAAGCGCCGTTTAAATGAGATGAGCGTAGAAAGGGAAAAATATCTATCTCAAACTAGGAAATTCACATCCAAGGCAATTTCAAAAAAGACCAGTGAAATACTTGAAAAGAGACTTTCCAAAATGTGGGCTTATAGTAATAAAAGTATTAAACAGTGAAAATGTCGAAAGGCATGCCCGCTGTGTCAGATAAATTTGCGATCGTCTTTCCAATGAACGCAGTCACCGTCTCAACTTGGTCCACGAGCTCTATCCAACGAGCTGGAAGATCAACGTGCTCAGCTTGATTCACGAGCATCTACTAATGACATGAAGGAGCAACGTGTCGTCTAAGTCACAGTACATCTCATAACAATTCTATTAAACCCAAACACGGCTAGGTTACATTATTTTATGACGAAATTCCGACATCTACCTTCCATATTCGTGCTCTTTGTCGTTAAGGAGTTCGGTAAGAAGTACCTACGTAGTCTTGGATTGTCATAAAGTTACCAATATCTCAATCACTAAACTTTTTTCTTTTTGATTTTCAAGAGTTTCGCGGTATATCTTTGGAATTCAAGGTCCAATGCCCATAAAAATAAAATGGGACCTTCTTGTAAATGTCCCGTTTCTATAAAAAAACAGAATTTTTAAAATTGGTTTATAAATGACGAAGTTATGGTGTAACAAACATAAAAAGCTATGCTCGGAATTTCCCTACGGGATATGATCCGTAATGTGATAATCGTCAGGAGAACTAGAGTCGCCGATGTGGCTCAACGGATTGCAAAGCTGAAGTGGCAGTGGGCGGGGCACATAGCTCGCAGAACCGATTGACGTTGGGGTCTTAAAGTGTTGGAGTAGCGACCCCGAACCGGGAAGCGTAGCGTGGGTCGATCCCCGACTTGGTGGACCGATGACATGGTGAGGGTCGCGGGCAATCGGTGGATGCGGGCGGCTTATAACCGCTCGATGTGGCGATCATTGAAGGAGGCATATGTATGTCCAGCAGTGGACGTCTGCGGGCTTATATGATGATAATGATTATGATAGTCTGTTCCGCTGACCAATGATTAATTAGGGTTTGATGCAATCGAATTCTAGATTTATGACTATAACTGACACAATGTGAACTGTTATTATCCTAGACAAGTAATTACGTCTCTAGTCTATAAAAAAATCGTAAGTAATCAAGCGAAGAGGTGTGCTTTCTTTTTAAACCGTTTCATCTCTAAACGAAAATTTTAACCTTTGTTATATTTATTAATTAAACATAATTATAAAAAAAAGCAACAAAATTTTAAAAAATTAAACTCTATTGCATACATATTTAAACTAAGATTTGAGTACGCTTTTTAATTAAAAGTTTAGAAACGCTTTTCTCCGAAAGCTCATTCTAGACGGTATATATTGTATATTGTATATACTCCTGAAAGTAAGTAATGAATTTGAACAAACCTATAGAACGTAGACACTAAGCTTTTTTAATTTTATGTTAATTTACTTAATTTTATTTTAATTATTTAATATTAAAATATCAATTTAATTGTCAATACTTTACAATTTTAATTAAATTTTACGTTGAAATATAGACTTCCCTATCTTCGAAATTTTAAAATGAAAATTGTATACAGGTCAACGCTTACTATAGGACTGCTAAATAAATTATCTAATATTAAAGTATTCAATACCAGTAAAGCTAAGAAATAGTATATAAAGTTGGTATTTTTTTACCATATTTAAGCTAGTAGGTACTTTGTATTGAATAAACGTTTAATCGTTTAATACTATTTTTTCATAAATATTTGTTGCCCAAAATTATTTCTCGTAAACGCGGTGCAATGGCGTCTATCGCCATTTTGTTGTGCGCGGAACCACGCGTCCGCCCAAAACTGGAGCAAGTTTTCGGGTCGCGGCACACTTACTGTTACCGCGCTGCGCCGGCGCGTGATGAAGAAACTTAGTGTTTAGCCGTCAGCGCAGGGGTTATGCGTCAGACGGTCAAGTTCAAGAATCGAGCGGTTTTCAACCCATTAGCTGCCGCTATTACTTACTGTACAAGTTAGTTGCCATAATGGAACCTATCTATATTATTTTTACACTCATTATTAATGAGTTGTTGTTAATGTGATGTTGTATAAAAGTGATGTTAGATTTATATTTGTCACAAATTACAAAATTTAATTGCCAATTTTTTTATTTCTTAAAACTACGTATACAGGTTACAAAAAATAAGAAAACAGGATACAATATATTAATTAAGGGCAGTAACCCAAGAATAATGTACATAGAATGAATAAACTTGACAAGTGATTAAATTAATAAATGAAAAAAGAAAACTTGTACTGTCCAAAACACCGAGATGGAGTTGAAGATTGCAAAACAAGTAAGCTTCAACTATAATAAGTTACCTTAATGTTGAACTTAATTATTAGATAGTCATTACCTGCGTGTAGATATATAAGAAAATATTTTACTTCGATATTCTGTTTTGAGAATGCATTTTTCTTATGCAACTTAATATAATGCATTACAAAGTGATACATAAACCCAACGTTTCTAATATTATACAAATGCATGTACCTTGCTTTCTTCGACATACTCTCGGGTAAATGCTCACCGACAAAAACATCTAGTGCTTTCTTTTTCAATGTCGACCAAAGAGTAGGATAGCAATACGATTTTGTGAGGGAAGAGAGAGACATCAATACATTATGTATTGCGCAGCAATATCATGACTGACATTAATTTTAAAGCGTAATAAACGTCAAACTTCCCGCCAATAGATTGTGAAAGTTGCAGTGGGAAATAGGGTTGTATATACAGTAGAAAATTGTTATATATTGTTGCGTCGTTTTGGAGTCGCCTCGATGATTCGCGTGCGCTGATATGTAGGACAATCGAAAGCCTTTCTCCGCTCGGCTGTTAGGTATTTTATTCCGTTAGTTTTTTTGTGGCTTGCCATTACAGCGATATGGCGGGTGGCATCATTTTTTCGCTTTGTCACGTTAGATCATTCTTGTTAGACGTTCGAAAGCTGTGTTCTGCTTCTCGGAAATAGAGACGCATAACAGTACACAGCAGTGAGACATGATGTAATTGACCGTGGATCGTTTGTATGCCCATACATTCTCTTGTTATTTAAGTAAACCTTTGATTTTATACAAAGTTATGATACCATAACATAAAATTACAAATTAAAGTATAGATTTTGATTTGTAATTTTAAAACATTTGCGATGTTATTGTCATAATTATTTAAACCATATATCAAAATGTGTGTGTAATATTTTTTTATATATAATATAAATTTAAATTTTAACAAGTATATACAGTCGTAAGCAAATTTTAGATTATACATTTTCATACGATTATTATACGTGTATATTTTATAATATATTAGCAATAAATTTCATAAGGTAGCTCACGTATATGGTAGATAGCTATTTAAGTGGATCGTGGCAACAAAACCTGTAACGGTTTTTCACTTCAAAGATTTCCATCTATCTTTATATCTGACATAATAAAAATTATAAATGATGAAAAAGTCTCCGCCAACTTTCAAAAATATTAGCGTATAATAGATTTTCCGTCTCTTATATATCTAAATATATGTTATGTATGCAACGTTACTGGTATACTATAATAGAAAAAAAAAATTAACAGCAAAGAGAACTGACATAATTAGCAGGTGACTAAAGGACTGGTTATAAAAATAAAGCCATGTTTAGTTTTAGCGCGAATTCGAGCGACGCATCACTTTAGTTTTTAATATTAGTTTATTGTAATAAAAATAACACAAGACGAAAAACAAAATTCTATTTTATATTATATTTGATTATAATTTTTATCTACGCCATCTCAAAGCATTATATATTGTACGAATTAAAAAGAAGTCATATAATTTTCAGAAAACCTAGTTGTTCTCTTCTTTTTTTTTTTCATTATGTTAACCAGCTGAAATTCGCGGCATTTCTGCCATTGTCAAGTGTATAAAAATTTTTTCAAGTAATATTTCTTCAAGTTAACAATAAAATACCAATTATATCTTTTAACGATAATCCGACAATTACCAAGTCTATCTAAAAATTTGCGACCAATTTACATCATTCCTTGTGGTTTTATTCCAATGTTCCAATATTGTTCTGTATTCCTGACGATCAATACAAAAAAAAAACTCAAATTTACATATCATCATCACAATAAACTAATATTAATACATTCACTGCCTGACATTTGGATCCAAGTGGGGGCAATGCCGTTACAGAAGTACCACCCACTTGTATCCGAGTGACATTTATTATACGTTGTAAATAGTCTAATTTCATTTCTAGAAGATTAATACGTTGCTTTTTGAATTGTGTAAATATCATTTTTAGTTTAGTTTTTATGAGCTTTTCCCAAACCCTAGTATATTCGTCAAATTCGTCCGGCTGTATGCGCATAGGCACCTCTTTTTTGCCTGGCAGTGAATGTGTTAAACGCTAAATTAAATCATTAGCTTTTTTTTTTATTAAGACAACTCCCGCATTAGGATTAATTGATGTGTCGCGGGGACTTTACAAACATTCAAATAACGGAAATACAGAACACCCAGACTTAAAACAACAATTTGTGATTTACAGAAAGTTGTTGTCCCGTGTGGGGATCGAACCCACAACACTCGACAACGCAGTAGACGCTTAAACCACTGCGCCATCCGTGCAGTCAAAAATTTAATACTTCATTCGGATTGTCGTCAAAACTCCTTGATTATAATTTAATATTTTTTACTTCACCTGTGAAAATACAGAATATATTGGATCTATGAAGCACATATCTTCTTATTATATCATTATTTGTTTAAATCTGTTATTGAGATAATACTTATAGTAAATTGATTTTAATATCATAAATGCAATTCGGTCACCCATCTTATAAAAGGTTAAGAAAATAACTAAGTTCTATAGTTCTGTTTTAATCTTGTTGTATTTTATGCAAATAAATATATTGCGAACACATTTTTTTTCACGCACATTGGTCTAACCCAAATCAGGATTCCCTGTCTTTTGGGTATTAAAGAACGATACTTACTTATATGGATAAATACTAATACATATACAGATAAACATCCATGACTCGGGTACAAACATTCGTGGTCATCACAAAAAAAAAATGTCTCTACCAGGATTCGAACCCGGGACTAATTGGCCAATTGGGGCAGAAAGAAAAATCACTGCCAGTGGACCAATCAATCGTCAAATGATTTGAATAAACTGATGAATATAAGTAAAATATATAAATATTATATATTACATACATATCACGCCTTTGTTCCCTGGTTCTCCGGCAGGGAATCGAACTTCGGTCTCCCGCGTGACAGGCGGGAATACTGATTACTATACTACCGAAGAATTGGAGTAGGTAGAGATCACTTTTCGCCCTCGTGGAAAACGAGACGTGTGAACCACGACGCCACCATTTTTATAAGATTCAAAAATGTTAAAGTTCTTTATTGTATTCCCACGAAAAGGAAGAAGGACAAGGGCTATGGAATTTGGGAATATAGGATATAGAATACTACTACCTCGAAAGGAGTAGGGAGAGATAGTAGTAGTAGTTTGAAAGGCCATTGTTGCTTACTAGTATACTTAAGTCTATTTGCCGGACAGGCGAAAAGACTAAGTACTCCCTGACCTACATAGTTACTTTTAATACATAAATAATTCCATTCACACAAATACGTCTAGTCAGCCAGCACAATTGTCATCAATATCTAAATGTATGTCAGCAGCTACTGACAGTTTATCTGCTTAAATCATACGTCAGCCATATTTACACGAGCAATATACAAGCGTATAATTGCATAATTTGCATAGACAGTGCACCGCGGCCGCCACTTTCTCCCGCTAACGGGATTCGGAACTGGGACATCCGCCGCCATTATTGTTCCCACATGGTTACCATCTCTGACATCCTATCCAATGTGATCTATATTATTTTAAAATTGTTAAATGTCAAATTTTGTATATCAAACGTATTTTCACTCAAGTGCGCGGGTTGCGTGCCTGTTTGATGTAATTTTACTGTCGTAAACAAAGAAACCGGCTCGTGTTGGCTATTCATATAATTGTCAACTGTCTAGGGATATTTTAATCTTTCAAAGACAACTAAAAGTCTACATAGTACTGCTGAAGACTTATATCAAAATACGCGTTATTTTATTTTCTATCAGGGCACATATACGTACATATACATACATGTACATGTACATATACATGTACAGGGTACATATACATGTAGGTTCATATACGTACATATACATACATGTACATATACATGTACAGGGTACATATACATGTAGGTTCATATACGTACATACATAAAATCACGCCTTTTTCCGCGGCTCTCCGGCGGGAAAACGAACCCTGGTTACCCGTGTAACAGGCGGGGATACTGACCCTTATACTACCCTTTGGTAGTATAAGGGTCATGGTATCTGATACCCTAATTCTTTAATTAGGGTATCAGATACCACTTCCTTCCACTTGCTACATACAAAGTGGCTACCCGTATCCCACTTTTCGCCCTCACGGGAAATGAGACGTGTCAAGTGGCGAACCATGACGCCGTCATTTTTATAACGTTCAAAAGTATCCAAAAGTTCTTCATTCCTTCCACGAAAAGTAAGGGTAAAACAGGTCAACCCTTAACGGAGAGTTGGCCAAGGCTGCTGCACAGCGAACAAAGGTGGCCCCCATTTACGACAGATGCCCTACCTCGTATGT
>WUAW01017760.1:6113-17496 GCA_017165845.1 Thaumetopoea pityocampa | reverse complement strand
AAATATCAGGAATCAAAGTTGGAATTATGCAAACGTACATGAGTAAAATTCAAAATTACTCTGACTGCTCAACCAGTCATTGTGTCTTTTTACTGGAGTGTAGATACTGCAATAGCTTTTATGTTGGCGAAACAACCACAACTTTACGCACTCGCATGAACGGACATCGGTACACTGTTGATTCCCAAGTTAACAGTGTCCCGCCGATTCCTACTCATGTAAGTATACAGTATAAAGTTTTTATCATGGATAGAATATAAATACTGTTATTAAACAGTATAAAATAGGTAGTAAGGAAGAGGAATAGGTAAGAGCGGGGGGAAATAGAGAGGAGTATAGAGAGGAGGAGTATAGTGAGTGCTGAGTACGTGCAACTTGCTTTACTTGCTTTAATAGTTAAACATTTCAGTTTAGAACAAAAAGGAGACATATTTACCAAGATTAGAAATGAATCGAATACAGTTACGATCATATTCAATAGTTAATACATACATACATACATACATACACTCACGCCTTTTCCCTGGCTCTCCGGAGGGGAATCGAACACCGGTCTCTCGCGTAACAGGCGGGTATAGTGACTACTATACTACCGAAGAATTAGGGTAGGCAGAGACCACTTCTTTCCACTTTCTATGAGCAAAGTGGATATCAGTAGTTTACTTTTCGCCCCCGCGGGAAACGAGACGTGTCGGGTGGCGAACCACGACGCTTCCATTTTTGAGGTCCTAAAATGTTAAAAGTGCCTAATTGCGGTCCCACGAAAAGGAAAGAAAGGAAAGAGGTAGGAAAGGTGTATTGAGCAAGGAATATGGAATTTGGGAAAAGGACTATAGGATATGGGATACTACTATCTCGGAAGGAATAGGAAGAGACAGTAGTAGCTCGGGAGGCCGGGGTCGCTTACCCGTATACTTAATGTCTATTTGTCGGAGAGGCTAAAAGACCAAGTACTCCCTGATCTAATAGTTAATAATATTAAATATTTTACTTTTTCTTTAAAGCTATTTTTCTCTAATTTTTTGATTACTAAATCTTGTTATTAAGTAAGCTATATATTGAGTTGTATGCTTCAGAGTTGAGCTTACTACTATGCAAAAATAATCTCGCAACTTATTCACATTTTGTCCCAATAACTTGGATTTTCATTCTAGCAATCTTAAAGGACGAGCAAAGGTTATAAAGAAAATCACCTACTCACTTGGCGTACAAACATGTGACTCACTCCCGTTCATAAAACCCACATATTTTTCATTTCATAGAAGCTAACCAGTCATTCTGAGTCATTATATATTGTATATGACGCAGGCAATTTATGTTTATATGTTGTCTCCTAAGTTTCATATCTTCTACATAAGTTTATCAAAACTTACGTAGTTACGTTACAGAATCCCAAGGTATGTCAGAAACGTTCTTTACACAGTTAATGGCGGTTCCATAATGATTGAACAATTATTGAACAATTATTTTCGGTCATTTTCTAGACACAATTTAACAACCATTAAACTGATATAAAGGAAATTTATACTAGTTTAACCCGGGGCTCCGCCCGCGTGGTTTGCTCTTTTGATGGTTATGCCACCAATGCATATGCCCACCAAATATTTGGTAGAAAAAATAGCTCAAATAACTCATCAACATTTTAACAATCTATATGTTTACTAAAGTTCACGTCTATATGTGATCTATGAAAGAAAGACAGCCCAACAAGTATATTACCGCATTTTCAATAGAATTTCTTCATGAATTCTGAGTAAATTCCAAGAACAAAATATTTTCCATTACATTCATTTTATATTTAAGTGATTATTAATTTTTGTAGTTAACAAAAAGCATTTATATACTTGAAAAGTACTCTACGGGAGGTGTAACAAGAAAGGTCCTTAAAGAGCTGTGTAGACCATTTACATCCGAAAGTAAGGTGGAACCAAACGAGACATAAAAGATTAAATAAAATCATTAAAACAAGTGTAATCAACTAAAAATCCGTAGTTACAGATATAGATAACTTATAAATTGAAAATGAATAATTGTATTCACCAACAAATAAGTTGTTTCTGCCCATGCAGCATCTGAAGAGTTTCTAGATAAAACAGATTTTTGTGTACGTCATAAATTTATTACAAACAAAGCAACAATGTAATGTGTAAACAATGTAACAAAAATGTAACATTAAGCCATATAATTGGTTAAAAAAAGACTAAATATCTATGGTCATCTAGTCTTATAACAATTGATAATAATGAAACTTAGTCTGAAAATATAGCTGAGTTGGATATAGGTTCAATATTTAAAGCAATTTATAAAAATAATAATAAATGTAACTTTAAATCAGTTAATCAGTTAAACGTCCAATTAATGCTTACATAAATTATCATCGTCTAGACTTGTGATGACCTTTAAAGTAATATATTTATTGTGTATCTTGTCACTGAGAATGACCTGGAGATTTGAAAAGTAGGGCTTTGTTAGTATTGGCTCCAGTCCACCATTTGTATTAAATCAGTGTACTATTATTATTTCGTATTCAACAAATTAGTGCTGGAAAATACATCTATTTCATTTCATTCGTTCGTTCATACATCTATTTCGTTTCAACTGTGAAATTCTTGAATTACTTTATGCTTACCCAATTTATTTATGAAACTGTAGAAATTAAATGTATGATAATGGCATATTTAAAAATGTAATTAAATAAATTATATGGAGGAGTCCTTGCTTTTTAATACTGTCTAGTGTATATTTCATTTCACTTAGAATCCCAAATTCAAATTCATTTTATAATACAGTTATGACATTTTCTTTTAAATCTGTTGTTCATTTGTTTACCCGTTATTTGGTTTTTCACCATTTGATCAAAGTTGCGCGCTATTTTCCAATACGAGTTCCGTCGTGGCACCAATGCACCACAGATGGCATGTAATATTAACAATATTAACACCGTGTATGAACCAGATACCGCAAGTAAACGTTCGCTTCCGTTCTGGAACTATTTGTCTCAATAATGAGCCCCGTGGTCGACCGGAGGCGAAACTCGATAATGATGAAATGAAAGTATAGCTTCATCATTAAAGCTGAAAGCTATAGTGGAAGCAGATTCATCTTAAACCACGTCGTAATCAGCAGCGCCCTCAAACTAATAAACAATGCTGATTCATTTACGTTTAATTGAAAAAAGCTCAGAAACTGGATGTCGCATGAACTCACAGAATAATAACAGAATCGTGTCGAAGCTTGCACAATTGTTTTTTCTAAATAGGTACGAATAACTTTTTACGGAAAATAAATCAACGCGACGAGGCGGTGAAAATGCCTTTAAAAGGGTTATCTATTCCCCTCCCCATAATTTCTTTAGTAGAGGCATCGACGAAGTTTCATTAAAATGGCAAAAGTGCATCAAAAGTAACGGTTAAATTCGATTCATTATAATAAATGTATAATTTTTATAAAGAAAGTGTTTGGTTTTCCTATATAAAACGGTTATTTCATAGGTAAGGAACTAATATAGTATGTAATACTATTATAGAATTGTTAAATGTCAAATTTTCAAAAATCAAAGATATTTTAAAACAAATTACTAATGGCTTCTGAAACCAAATCCGTCGATGTTTTTTTTGTTTGTTTATTCGAGCTTAATGCAAAAACCAGCGCGTAGATTTTGGTTAAACTGTTTCAGACTTAAAGATACTATTCCTGCTTAAATATATGGCGGAATGTTTCATCAAAATCGGTCCAGTAGAATTGAAGATACAACTCAATCCCTGTTTTAGTAGCCGCCGTTAAGGTGCGAGAGGTCAAGTAAAAGTGGTTCAGAAGGGTTTTATATAAATCTATAATTGTGTCGGGATTTCTCATCTAGCTGAAAAACGAGATATACACGGGCAGAACCGCGGGCAAAAGCTAGTTGTAACATAAAACGCTATGTTAAAATATTTTTATTTATCTTTATCAAAAACCGTGTCACAGGACACCTTTATTAAATAGGTCCATTTTAAAGTAAATTAATCATTGAACCTGTATAATTTAATTTGTCTTTTGATTGTTCGAGTGAAAGCACATCAAATACAATTATGTCTCTAGCCGACTGATAACAACGATTCTGATATTTAACTAATTCAAAGCCCTGTACAAACACGCCTCTATAAATTGGATAGTGTTCATTCTATTAGATGTTGAATATCAATGACTTGTATGCATTGTTTATTTAGTACATATTTGTACATACATACATACACTCACGCCTTTTCCCCTGGCTATCCGGCGGGGAATCGAACCCCGGTCTCCCGCTAAGAGTAGAATGAAAGTGTGTTTATATAGCAGAGTTCTTTTCTCAGCGAAAGAAAATATTCAAATCATCTGAATTTAATCTATTAGAAAAACTGTGTAAAATTATAATGTAGATGATAATGAAGTACAATTACGGAGGTAAGGAAGAGGACTATGAATGTCATATCGACCGTCCGATTGACTCCGTCTCTCTATTCTGTGTCGAGAGACCCGATTTGAATTGCAGTAAAGGTAGAACCTGAGCCATAGATACCTGAACATATATTTATATACATACATTTATAGCTTTTATTTATATAAATATGTATTATAAACCACTATCTAGTACTCGGGATAGAGTTAATCCTGGTTTGGTGGTGCTAGATAAATTTGCGTGAGCGTCAGTAATCTATACTATTATAAAATTGTTAAAGGTCAAATTTTGTATCTCAAAAATATAAAAATAAAATTACACAGATCGACTAATTAAGGGCTTCTGAAACCAAATCCGTCAATGTTTGTTTGTTCTAACTTGACACAAATAGCTGCAAGCAGATTTTGGTCAAACTATTACAGTATTAAAGATACTATTCCAACTTAAGTACTGCCCTATGTTTCATTAAAATCAGTCCAATAGAATTGCAGATAGAGCTTGATTTCTGTTAAGTAGCACCCATTCAGGAACGAGAGTTCGAGTAAAAATGGTTTTTGGTCTTACCTATGTAGCGGAAAACCAACATTCATGCAGATGCAGCCACGAACAAAAGCTTGTATTATTATAATCTTCAAAGGTTGTCTGAAAGAGATCTTGGTGGGCGATCTGACGATCGCCCAATGTCACTTTCAATTTCTTGTTTACAATAAATTTACAATAAAAAAACTATATATGCATAATATGGTTGTATTATAAAATCATATTGTGTCTTTAATTATACATAAATCAGAATATACTGTGATGCGCGGTTCATTATTTTTGCTGTTATCGCGCGTGGGCGGTAAACACTGGATGTACCTAAAACTAACGTATCTCCTATAATGAACCGTATCGCAACGGCATAGGGTCGAAAGTCCACTGACGGTGGAAATTGTTTACAAGAGTTGTTGACAAAAAAAAGTGTTTACGTCTCTTTTTTTCCCACGGTTTCCGGCGAGACCTCGATTGTTCTCGAAACCCGGGTCCAGCCTATATAAGCACTGCGCTCGCAGCGGGGGAGCGAGTTAGTCGACGACTAGCGATCGAAGCGATTCGAAGCGAATAAAGGCGAAAGGAAAATTTGAACGAAGACCTGCGTTTACTACGGTTATCGAAACTTACTCTGCGATTGGGATACGTCATTTACGGAAGATTTCGACAAACATTTGCTTGGACAACGAATACTGATTGTACTCGGCGAATCGGATACATCTTTCTTCTTCGATAAATCAACTTTTCACGCAAGCGGCATTTAATTTACCCCCGGCCCGTAACAATACAAATCAAAGCAGAATATCAAGGAAAAAACATTATAACAACAATAGCAATAATATTTCGAACCATTCGTGGCAAAAATGCATAAGTAAAAAAAATGAACTTTACAGGAACGTAAAACAACGTGTCTCTTTTCCCACGGGGGCGAAAGTGGGCTACAAATAGCCACTTTGCTTATACGAGTATAGTCCAGTCAATATAGCAAAAAAAAAAACTTCGAAAACTACATAAAATAAGGCAACTTCCGCGATATTGCCTCCCGTTAAAGGAGCATTTTTAAGCCTGAAATCGAGTTTGAGGATTCGCTCGTGAGACGCTGGCACGAAGAACGCGTTTTATACAATATCTCGAATACGACTCATTCTACCTAAAAAACTACGGAGACCTTTTCTTTTGTAAATTAAATTTACTATATTTTTTATATCAGATGTTTTTTTTCTAAAATTGCTATTTCACGAGATAACACACTCGAAATGCCACCTTTTTCGATTATTTCGCGACCTTTCTTTGTTTCGCTACCTTTGTGTGTCGAAATGTATGAGTTTCGAGCGCGATATCTCATGAAATATCAACTGTAGAAAAAAAGTTTTATATACAAAAAAATGCGAAATTTAATTTATAAATGAAAATATATCTTTAGTTTTTTTATATAGAATGGCCCATTCTCGAAATATTGAATAAAAGGCGTTTTGTCGCGATAGTGGCGACAGCGCCTCACGAGTGACCCCTCAAATCCGATTTTAGGCCTAAAAATGCCCCTTTAACGAATGACAATATCGCTGAAATTATTTTATTTTATGTAGATTGATTAACTATATTGAATGAACTAGTAGGAAGTGAAAAAAAGTGCTCTCTGCCTACCCCAATTTTTCGGTAATATAATGGTTAATATCCTCGCCTGTCACGCGGGAGATCGGGATTCGATTCCCCACCGAAGAGCCAGGGAAAAATGTGTGCTTGTATGTATGTAAAAGAACAAATTTGCAGAGTAATGCGAAGTTTTAGACAGATTGTTCTTATGAGATTTAATAGTTAAAACTTACTGCAGATATGTACATTTTTAATAGTATTCAATGGATTTCAATTTTCAGTGGAAAAAATTACAGTTAAGGTATTAAGACATTAATGTCCGTAATGATAATATAATATATGAAAAAAGTAAAATTACTATGTTGTTGATATAATATTAACATTTAATATGTTTTTGTATTTTTGCCTACGTATTTATTAATGACTCAATTTCCGTAGACAATATAGTAAAATATCTCTTAGGAAAACGATGTAAATAATATAAAGCAATATGTTGAAATTTTTATGGAAAATACTTAAATGGACTTACACGCTTTATTCTGCAATATATTATTATATATAATGAAGTACGTAAATTAATTTATGCAAATAAGTTATATTGATATAATGTAGAATACTTTTGTATATAGTAATGTGATTAAATTAATAGGGTAGTTAATAAAACTGACATAGTGTAACCAAACGTGAATTTGACATGCGGATAAAAACACCCGTAAAATATAAATACTTACTTACTCTTTTATTGGATTTACATTATCTCATTCATTTTGTATCAAATCATCATAATCATATCAGCCCACAGACGTCCACTGCTGGACATAGGCCTCCACTAATGATCGCCACACGGATTGGCTATGAGCCACTTTCACTGGATCATCAGTCTGCCCAGTCGGTGGTCAACCTGCTCTACGTTTTCCAGTACGGGGTCTTACTTTAAGTATATTTTCGAAACCTGTGAGTAAATATATCAAGATTTCCTTTATACAACGTTGAAATAAAAATAAATCGACGTAAAGCTATTTACACCTTTTTTCTGTGAATAGTGCTATTTGCGAATAACCTTTAAAAAAATTCTACGTCCTTACCTATGAAATTACCATTATATATCGAAAAAAAAACTATTTTTTTATAAAAAAATATACTGAATGATTTGAGGAAAGTTCATTGATTAAAAAATTTGCTAAAAAATTCTGGGAGCAAGAATCAATTAATTCTTTAAAGGCGGTTTTGACTGCTTTATCGGAGATTAATATTTTTCCTAACGAAGAGTTGTTTAAATTACGAAAAAGCGGAAATCAGTTGAATCATCAGGTCTGGAAAGTGTCGATGATGGAGAGTTTCTAGTTGCTGCTCCTTTGATGTGGAGATCGTTTGTTATACAGTGTGTAGTCCAGGGTCATTCTGCAGGAGTAGTGGGTTGGAGCAGTCTCGATTGTTGAATGGAAAACTGTTTTTAAATTGCAATTCTTGACAATAATTTAAAACCCCCTCCCCCCCCCCCCAATAACTATTTTCGATGGATTTTCAATAAACCATCAAACTAGTAAATCATTGTTTTTATTTTTTCATTAATGTAATAAAAGATAGTTTCAATCTTATGACGTAAATATACTATTTTAATTCCTGTGCTACACGGTAGAACTGAATTTTACGCATCATATCGCTCAACCAATAGAATAATGACGTAATTGCAAAAAAGTTAAAGTTTTATTTTGTGTTTAATTTGGACGATTTGTTGTTTAATATTGATTTTTTTCGAGCAGCTCAAATTATTAATAATAATGTATAAATAAATTATGAAAAATCATGATAATTGATATGATTTACAAAATGAGTATAATCCAACTTTAAACTGAAACGCTTCTTCTGATAAATTGCAAAAATGTAATACGTCATTGTTCTATTTCATAGCGATATGCCTGTAATTATAGGGTGGCTAGGTTGGCCGTACTATTCGGAGGTATTGGAGGTGCTGCCGCTTTGGGTCCTCGATGACTGCGTAGGTATGCGTCGTCGTCCCACCTTACTGAGAGCGCCGACGACACGGACCAACGTCCTCACGCCTACGCCACGCCTCATACGTCTGATAGATCTTTTACCAACGGATATCGAATTCTTCTTTCTCGACCTGTCGAGTTTCATAGAGGAACCCCAGAGGGAGTTAGAAAAAGATGTTCTGTTCTGTTATCTGTATTAAGTTGTTATTAATATTAGTTTTTTCTGTAAATTTTTTTGTATAACTATAATGATATTTTAAAATATGAATAAATAAATTAAAAAATAAATAAGATAATCAGACAGCGTTTGGAGCTCAAATCACGACTGTTTGACAGTAAATTTAACTGGTGCTATCTACTCTCCGAGCTGTTTATTAAGCGGGCAAGCGGGTCATCTGATGGTAAGCGATCACCGCTGCCCACAGACACCCGCAACACCAAAGGGATCACAGGTGCGTTGCTGGCCTTTAAGAAAAGTGTAAGCTTGTTTTCATGATTCCAGTTTTTATATAAAAAAAATGTTTTGTGTGATATTAAGTGATGTAAAGATTGTGGGGTAAGTGCCGTGACGGCAGCAGGTCGTGGGCGGGCGGCTGCGCGGCCGGCTGGGGCGCGCCGCCCTCAGTCGTCGCCAGCCGCTGCGTCGAACGAACGTCCGAAGCACCCGAAGCGTTGCGCCGCGTCCAGTGCTGGCCCGCAGCTCACCCGCGCCACTGAGCCGGCACGACAAACTCTCGCGCGGTGATTGTTACAGGTGCACTGTGCTCCGAACCACCGCGCAAGAACTCAACAACTACTTACTACAAGTAAGCTAAACTGTATTTTCTCTAACTGTTCTAAACTTTTAAAGTAGATTAGAAATGAGCTACTTACCGCATTTTATATGTGGGGGTTAGTGGACGAATTAATTTATTACTTAGTTGTTTTGTTGTAAAATTTAATATAGCAATTACTTTAATTAATTAATATTAATAAATATCTGTATAAATAAACTTTAGACACTAAATAACTGGATGGTAATTTAATCGTGATCAATGAGAGGTTAAAAAAATCACACAGTCTTGTCTAAGAGTTATATATTTGTTTGCCTGTTCAGACAGAAAAAAAGAACAGCATTTGTTATGAGTTTCGCTAGTTATTAACGAAATTATGTGAAAACATATTTCATAAAAAAAATCTTATAAAAATTACACATTGCGTGTGTTGACATCGGTAACATTATTTTGTTACAAAGCCATAGATATGCAATACTTAAAAAAATGATGAAAAGCAGGCTTTTACATGGATGACCTTTAAGAATAGCGACGGGTGCAGAATCGAGCTTCGAGATCAACCTACTCTGCGGCTTGTTAATACATCCATCCTAATTTAATTATGGGTTCTAAGTGATTACTACCCACTTTTGTATTTATAATGCATTCTTTTTTATTTGAAGCTACAAACTAGTTTGGAATATAAATTAAGCAAGTTTTAGGCACAGGTAAAAAAAATTATCCGTTTCGTTTCCGTCTATCTGCCCATATCTGTGAAAATGTAGGTAGACAGACATTTTATATTTGTATGGGGAGTGATATATAGTGATTAAAATCTGCTGCGATCTCCAAGGCGGCTGCCATGTGTGGATATTTTGGCAAATCCCTCCTTTTAAGGAGGTCGACATGTCCAGCAGTGAATTTCCAAGAGCTGATGATTATGAGGATATAATGATTTAAACAATGTTATTTTCTATAATCGAAACCTTAAAGCGAATCGATTTTAGAACATGTTAGATGTTTGTCTCAAAAATATTTCCAACCAGCTGAAAATCGCATCGCTGATGAAATGTGTGGTTATTCCAGAGCACATTCCATTACGCGCACTTCTTTTCTGGGTTCTTTCAGCGTGGTAGAGATCGGTGAACATAATTTCAAGGAAATAATAGGGTTACTACTAATATAACTTTCCAAGTTTTAATACGTCCACCGTTGGACATTGGGCTCCTCCAACGATCGCAATACCTAGCAGGTGTGAGCCACATGTATCCAACAGTGACCAATCAGATCATCAGGTAATCAAATCATCGGTTCTAGTCGGAGGTCAACTGATACCCGCTTTCCTATTTGGAGTCGCCATTCCAGCATTTTCGGACCTTAACATCGGTCGGTTCTACGAACTACGTGCCGCTTCTATTACCACTCCAGCTTTCCGTTTTCTTGAGCAATGTCACTCAATATGACTCAGGTCCTTTGCGAATTTCCATACTACGGATCCTATCTCGCAGAGAAACTCTAAGCATATATCTTCCCATTGCTCGCTGGTTGACCTTGATCTTCTTTCTTTACTTATGGGGACCATAGTCAGTGGCCATGTTTCAGATTCATAGGTCTTCAACTTGCACTAATTGAATACCTGTTTTAAGACATTGCGGCATGTTTGACGAGAATTTTATTGAATGCTGCCCAACTGAGTTAAATTTGACGATTAACCACTTTCTCAAAGTTGCATCTGCCTAGCTAGATGACTTGTCTCAGATATCGTCATCATCATCATTTCAGCCCCTAGCTGTCCACTGCTGAACATAGGCCTCTCCAATCGAATTCCAGCGCGACCGGTCCATAGCCACCTGCATCCAGCGAGACCCAGCGGTCCTCACCAAGTCGTCGGTCCATCTCGTAGATGGCCGTCCCACATTGCGCTTGCTAGTACGTGGTCTCCATTCAAGGACCTTTTTGCCCCATCGGCCATACGATCTGCGCGCTATGTGGCCTGCCCTTTGCCACTTCAGCTTGCTAATCCTACGGGCTATGTCAGCGACTTTGGTTCTTCTATGGATCTCCTCATTTTTGACTCGATCTCGTAGAGA
>WUAW01017757.1:54460-65287 GCA_017165845.1 Thaumetopoea pityocampa | reverse complement strand
TGATTTACTCGCATTTTTTTGTCAATATGTACATACCACATACTGGCAAGATAGTGCTGATATACATTATGTAAGTATGATGGATATTTACTTAATATAGAAGTATTGTTACTCCGAGAAATGTAGTTGTTACCTGTTTTTGATAATGAGATCTTTGATAACGAATCTATACCTTACTATACAGCCGGTGTTCCGGCAGAAGCATTTAAAAATCGGAGATCCCTACTAATATTACGTAAAATATTTGTTACTTTTATATATGTAAGCACGCTTTTGAGTTAAATTTTGTCACTATTAATAACTGTATGGATTATAAACAGTGACCAATGGCTTGGTTAAGCACAAGTGCAGTTTTTAAAGAATTGATAATCTAACTTTCATATTGCAATTAATAATTGTCATTATATATCAATCGCAAATTTGAAAACAGTATTAAGTATAAATACAAAAGACCACTCAGTGCCGATTAAAACTAAATTTTGGGGTGGTGTCTACTGTATTACTGGGTTCAAGGACTATAAAACGTGTTAACAAATCACCGTGTCTCGAGGTGGATAATTATGTATGTACATAGGAAACCATTGTCCCTGTTATCGTGTTTAATAGAAGAGATTCCATCACCTTAATAAAGAACAGAAACATTAATTAACTCCTTGGTGTATTGAAATCAGAAAATGTGCATATATTCTGAGGGAATTAAAATTACTTTTTTTTTACTTTTTCTATTTAAACTCTTATATTTATAGATTACTCATATTATTTATAGATCACTTTGCTCGCAGTCACGGTTGGTGCAAGCGAAACGTAGAGGTACTAAAATATTAAAATTTTTTGCTATATGTCATGCGAAGTAATCTATAAATAGGAATTAAAATTAATTACTAAACTATTTGTAGTCAATATTATTACCGTAAAATATTGCGGTTTAAAACTAAAGGCTAAAGGAACGCTACGTCCTTATCAAATTTTAAGACAAAAGGATTTGGATATTGATTAGGAGTGAAACCATGGGAGTATCACCAAGTTATTTAGTCTTCGTGTCCAGGACTCCATGCTGGTGTGCCCTTCCAAAACAGACCGGTTAGAAGAAGGTCGTTAGACTGGTAAAGTGACACACACGAACGATGCCAACATTTGGCTATACCTCGCCTGTATCCTCGATGTACGTAATATTTGTCTTTATTCCCAAAGGCCAATCCACGTGGAGTTGATCTTTGTTGAGTTGCAATAAAAACACTATCAATATGAATAAAGCATTGAACATAACAAACGCAAATACTGATTTATTGCGGAGTTCAATCAAATCCTTTGCAATCCGAGCCTGTAAAATTTCATAAAACACGAAAATTTAAATTAATTGCATCGACTTTCAAGGGTGACCGGGAGTCTTTGTAAGGGAGATTTTATGCCTTGTTCACATCGCGTGTTCCCAAGTCATCGTTGAAAGCCGATGTTTGTGGTGGACTCTCACGTTACCTCTTGTGTAACCTCATCATATGTTATGTTAGTTTTAACTCCGAAGGGCCATTTAAAGTGGAGATTGTCCTTGTTCAGTTGTAGTAAGAATACAATGAGTACAAAAAGGGCATTGCACATAAAGAATGAAAATACGGAAGAGTCTCTCAATTCTTTCAAATCCCTGGATATACGTGCCTAAAATTAGGGGAAGATAATCACATGAATAGTTTATAAAAAACAATCAGATTAAAAGCTGAAATAAATAATCTCATTAGTGTGTAATTAAATATTGTAAATATTGTTTAACATATTGTTAAGTTTAGTATTTTCAAATTTTGAAGCAACAGCAATTCGCTAAAATTATAAAATTAATGCCAAGCATTTCATCATTCTTTCAAATGCTTCTTTTCTTCTTTATTACTAGATAATTTTAGACTCAATAATTCAATTTTGACACATAGAACTACAATTTTGTATTACCTCTTCTTCTTTGTTAGCGTCAATAGGATATAGATACTTGTCAATGAGATCTTTCCAAAACTGAACTTCGGTAGGGGTTAAAAAGTCTACCTCTCCCTTCTTTAATTCTGGATCCTCAATCCAGTAAGGATTAATAAGGTCATCTCTCTTTTCCTGTAAAAAATTGAAGCGACAAATTTAAATTTATGTATTTTATCTCATTTACTTAGTTGACTAGCATTCAATTAATTTCTTACTCTTGGAGAAGTAGAAAGGGTATCGGTATCGGAATCCGAGTCATTCTCGTCCTCTGGATGTTCTGTTAAAGCATCCAATTGACCGTCTCCGCTATTGCTACCTCTAGGTCCTACTGATAATTTTCGACTTCGACTCAATCCATGTGGATCGATCGCTCTGCAAGCACAAGTAATTTATTTCAACGACACATCAACATAAAAAGATGAAGGTTCGCGAATTTCTATTGCGTTAGTTGTCAGAACCAACTTAATTAATATTATTAATGTTGTATTTGTATATTAATATTTATTAGTTCATTTATATATTATATATATGTATTAATATGTTAAATATTGTATTCGTGGTTTGCATTATCAATAACATTAGTCCACACACTATCTCTGCTTTATCCAAAGTTATAGTGGAAGAGAATGGCTTAGGCGTTAAATCTGCCTTTACATGTTATGTATAAAGCTTAAATAAACAAAATTAGAATTCGCAGTAAATTTTACTTAATGATACCTTTCTACGTTTTCTAATTTCTTCTCCAACTTCTCTAAAGTAGATGCAATGTGCATAAGTTGTACTTTCTCTTCATTTCCTTTGGGATGTGTACACAACAAACATTTAAAGAGACCGGCAAAGGAAAATTCGATAGACCCTTCTTCTTCATTGCTATTCACTCCTTGAAGGAAACCCAACAAACTCTTCTGTTTCACTTTTTTCTTAGCTTCTTCAGCATCCTTCTTTTCTTGTTCAATTTCCTACAAAAAAACATATCGTGGCTTGACATCATTTATAAAATTTGGTTTATGAAAGTAAAAAATATAACTAACCTTTTTCGTTTTCTTTACTTGCACTTCTCGAGTACCCCAAGATACTACGTTTAGATTTATGATGGAATACAAAATCAAAAGTAAGTACATAGAGGGTATGGACAGTAGATAAATAATACCGGGCACAATACACCAAAACTCTTGCGGATGTAAACACGCTGCTATAAAGAAAGAACTTGATAATGATATCAAGAATATAGCCGAAGGTGAGCCTATGCCGTCCTCGCCTAACTGCAGAGCAGTACCGACAATTACAGCCATCATTATCATAGCATATGCCGTCGAAAGTATTTGCGCCACCAGCAACTGCAAACATAAATGTATGTATAAACATCGATTATTTATTTATTTTTTACATTTACAGTTACTATCGTTTTTATTATATATGTTTAAATTGAGTATTTCCAGTGTTTTTTATTTTTATTATTAAATATACTTACTTGATATTCTGATTTCATTGTGAAACAGACGAACATGAATGTCAAAATGGGATACAAGTTGTATTCGAATGAGGTCCAGTTATCAATTCTAAAAGCTGCCACGAAAGCACCCACCAACATAAGGAATATAGTGCCAGGTCCCAAGATGGTGCCACCCATTAACATCATCTGAAGATAAATCGGCGTGGTTATGATTTAGTAATTAAATAAAAATATTGAATGGTACTTGAAGGGTAATTTAAGGCAATATGCCCTCACCTGGTATGCGATATAAGGTGTCGAGATATTATCGTTAATTTTGATTGTGTGCTTATAGTCAACTAGCAAGTCCATAATGTTAGCAATAGTCGATGGTACCCACCGACGACGTTGATTGTAAAATTCACTAAATCCTTCTGGGCAGTGTGTGTAAGCGTCAGAAGCAGCTGAATATTCTACACGGTAACCACGTTGCAACAACAGAGTACATAACCATCGATCTTCACCTGTAATGATAAGGCAGTTTAATAATATTCCTAACGAACCGTGTCCCGCTTCAAGGTGGCTTTGGGCCATGGGTGCAGAGTTGAATTGTATATTAATATAAAGTACTGAGCGCAGTATCAATTTGGTGTTTTCATATCCTTACGTTGAATGCGTGAGACCTTAGAGGAGGTCCAATTGTATGAAATGAAATGTTTACAATTGTATGATATTGAGACATCCAAAATTCTGTTTAATAAAAGGATTTCTTTTTATTACCGATCATTAAGGCACCCTGAGTCTTCTTGTGTCCAAAGCACTTTCTCGTGGTCACGGTGGTAATGGTCAGAATTATGATTTAGACATAAATCAATAAAAGTTACTACTGTAGTTTTAAATATAGCGAATGAACCAGGTACCTACGAGTATGTTCACGTGATAACTATAATCAGGTTTTTAGCGTATGCTAAACATCACATTGTGCAAATAACTCCACCACCAGAAGACCTAGAGAACACATTCATTCAATTTGATACTTCAAATGAAGGGGATTCTGACAAATAATTTTTATTTATATACACTCTGTATACTGAGGTGCATTTGCTAAGCGGCGTTGAAAATATTTTTCTGTTAATACACACCTCCAAAGTAAAACACTGCTATAGAAACTATCACTGCACGCCTAAATCGGGGAATGGTTCTTTATTCTAATTTGTCACCGTGTGTATAATCGTACCTTGATCGTATTGCACGTAATGCCGAGCTTCGTCAGACCTCAGTGTGTACTTTTTCATGACATTGTCGTCCATCAAAGCCTTTCCTCTGAAGAGCGAGAAACAACCAGGACTACAGAGTACACAGCCGATCATATGTTCCGTAGATTTTTGCAGCCAGTGACCAATAGCGTACTCGAACATTTGATACCACACCATAGGACCTATAAATATTTTTAAACTTAATTCTTAGAATAATTAATTACTCTCATTTAACAGACTAATCAAATGTTGGTTTCAGTAAGTATAATATAAATTAAGTATAATAGAAATAATGGCTGTCTGCGGAATATCCATGCCAACAATTCAGTATTATTATTATATGTATACCTGAACCAACAGGATGAATACGACCACAGGCCGCTCCTAGATTCTTGTTTTTCTTCATTAAATCAATAAGCAAACGTACAGCATGCGGTTGAAAATCAATATCTCCATCGAGTGTTAGCAAAAAGGTATTCTCAGCCATAATTTCTTTACGGTCCACAGATATAGGCAACTCCATTAGACGATGACCGAGGAGGTAGTACATGTACATCACCTAAAATAGAATTATTATCATTAATAGTTATAGTAAAATCTAGTAAATTATAATTACCTGTTATTGTCAAGCTTATTTGCTAAAGTTATATTTTTACCTGAGACCAACGTTTCCTGTGACGAATCTTTGCCTTATCTTTCAAATGACAAATCATTTTAGTCTTTCCTGGAAGAACCCACGTAAGCCGTCCTCCGTACGGAGCCGGATACCTCTTAGGCGGGCGAATACGGATAATCGTTTGATGCACTTCAGAAGCAGCTTCGTCAATTGTATCCACTAGCAGTTTCACGAATCTATTTACTTGGGAGTCGTCGTCACTATGGTCTGATATTTCGAAAGCGTCGTCTAAGAAAATGTGTGCTGCAAATACGTATACATGTTAAATTAGCACTACACAATCATACTTACATAATTTATCGCTAATATTCTTAAAAATTACAAACTTTCGAATTCGTAATAATCAGGATCAACAACTCGTAAATATTTTTGAGCGACACGCCGAGCGCACTGGTCTTCGTCCAAGCGAAGAATAGATTTCAAAAACTCCATCATTTCGTCCTTAGTTTCGTGCCACATAGTAGCGCATGCGTATATTCTAGTGATCTGGTCAGACGACTTCACTGCTTTGGGTGAAGAACCAGTATTATCAGTGTGAACTGAAATAGTTTCATAGTACTCGTCACCTTTTTCCTTTTCTATTTCTGCAAGATCCTAAAAATTAATGACCAACATTAGGAATTAAATTTATGTACACAGAAATTAACTGTTTCCCTCAATTATAATTACCTCAGTCTTCACATCTCTCTGATCATTTCTCTTTCTGTTAAGGGCCATGCTTTGATCTATAAGTAGACCATTATACATCGGTACTACAAATAACTTCTCCGTAGATGCCAAACGTTCGGGTTTTGGAGTCCAAATATGTATCGTTATCCAGGTTTGGGACAGTAGCCATAATAACCAAATCCATGCTAGCTGACGAGTTATGAAATCGCTCAACGTGAACACTACAACATAAAGTGTCAATTATTATCTGTCTACCACTTCTTAGTAGTAAGTACACCTAGTATCCTTCATCACAATATTATCTCAAATTCAGTCTGGGTCAGCTATAATTGCATGGTACACATTTACTTTAAACAATAGGTCTCACAATACGAATCACGATTTTCCGCTAATCTATTATGAATCAACGTGAATTAAGAACATGTCTTCAGACGATGAGAAAATGCAAGATATGGACGCAAGTCGCATTCTACACTAAACATCTTACCTGGCGGACTTTCGAAGTAAAGATAATCTGGTACAGTTCCATGGAAAAAACAGTTATCACCGTTTCTTATACCACATGCAGCTATTAAAAGATTGACGACCAAGGGTATGACGAGGTTAATTGGGAATGCATAACTGAACCCTTGGATGAGGATCTTGCAGGCAAATTTTCCAAATATGTAACAAATGTAAGCCGCGAATATTTGTATGAGCATCACGTATAATGCCGATTTGTGTGCCGCCGCAACTTCTACTGAGTCTCCTGTTAAGGTCACGTTAGCGAGATCCGGTATTATCGTTCCGCCTAGGGTTATCTGAACCTGAAACACAACATTATGATATTGAGCAATTTTAACATTTAATGTAAATTGTCTGAATGGGCAAATCGGTAGGGGGTCGACCCAGGCGAACGTATTTCGATCAAATCGAAGTCATGTAGAAGAAAGGCCAGGTGAGGAGTACCCGCAACCGACGAGTTTATATGAAAGTAGAAGAAGCGAAAGATGTATGTCAGGATTGTATCAAGTTGAAAGAAGTGGTCTCTGCCTACCCCAGCGGGAAAAAGGCATATATAAATTATTTATTTTCCCATACACATTATAAAGGAAACAATCCATTAAAAAATATAAATAAGATAGAGACCTAATTCAATGGACACTATGCTTTACACAACACTGATGTTCAGTTAGTCCCGTCCATAATTAGAACAACAGTTGGTCGCATTTGCACAGATTCACTTTATAAATTTTTTAATTACGCTGGCCACATCACAAGTCGGCACTTTCATCCGGAAAGTGCGGCGAGTTGTATGGTAACCAGCAGAGATGAATATTCTTAATCTAAACTAGATGTTAAAGCTAAATGTACGAGTATTTCCGAAGATTGCATGAATAGGTGTGTACCTAACACAAATATGAATTGATATATTAAATGAGGCGTTCTCATTTAATATATCTAACATAGTATAACAGAAATAACGTTCAGTTAATAATGATTACTTTTAGAAATACTTTCAGAATAGACACATTCAAATTTGACCTTTTTGTGTAACATTGATCAGCGCCCTCTACCATCAAAACGTTAGGTGAGCACGTAAATTAGCTTCGTTAAACCCGATTTAAATAAAAAAAGGTCAGAAAATTGCTCTTTATAGCATCCCATATGGAGATTTAACTTACCCTGTGCCTCAATTGTGAAAGTATTGTTTTGCTACTTCTGTTGGAGGTCACAGATTCGAATTAGACTGGGTACAATATTGTATTTCCGTGTAGTAAAAAACACAATGTGTGCTAAACAAGCCTACTTCACTTAAAATATCCTTGATATTTTCGCCTCTGCATAGAGCTGATCATCTTATGACTTAGTTCGCCCGCCTGAACGTTGTATATTTATTGAGTTACATACCTCTTCGACTACTATGTTGTGAGGTCCAAATCCAGCACTGAATAGTTGGAAGAACATAGCGGGTTCGTCGCCATCGGTCCAAACGCAAAATAGGAGGCACAAGAGGAATAGCAAAATCTTCCAGACAGATATGAATTGGTATGTGTAGTAACGACAGAATTGTAATTCATCCTTGAATCTTCCCATAGTTTTTATTATTCCTGAAACATAATTGTATCGTTTACATAAAATATGGTGTTGTGTAATGTCTAGTACAATAAATACCATGACATTATAATATTAAGGTAAGTACGTCTTTTTGGTAGATCACGTATGATCAACACGAAATTTTTTGACCGTTTATTATAGAACTAGGTTTTAGTCGCGGCTTAGTTTGCATCGATGTCCTTAAATACATGTATGAGACGGTTGAAAATATTATTATTTGATAACTTTGTAAACTATTTTTTCTATCCCTCGGGAACAGTTTGTTTTTTCCAGGACAAAGGGTACCATATGTCCTTCTCTGTACCCCTGACAATGTATGTACTAATAGGTATATAAATTAATAGCTTAAATAGGCACACCGGTAGACAATCCCATGTTGTTCATTCGCTGTGAATGATTCAACTAATTTGGGGGTCATTCATAAATTACGTCACACGTTAGGGGACCCCCCACCAAAATGTGACATTGTGTGACAACGGGCACGGGGGGGTCAAAAGCTTTGTGACATTACATGTCAAAATTTAAAATTTTCAAACTCAAAATGTATATGTGAATAAAAAAATTACGAACTCGATCTATATTTATTAAGTTTAGGTAGGTTTAAGTCATCGGCGAGTACTCGCTCGCTGTCCTGAATAAAATTGATAAATATGTGATGTCACATCAGGGACCCCCTCCGGTTTCAAAAATGTGAAAACCTGTGACAAGGACGGGGGGGTGGGGTTAAAATTGTACGTACGTGACGTAATTTATGGATGGCCCATTTTGTAAAAATAATATTATTAGAATATTTTTAATTGTAACGCATGCAATAGAAGATATAAATCCATTCAGTTATAACTATTTTTAAAATATTTTTTATTGAACATATACATATATCGGGAAGGATGCGCGTGTTGTATAAATAAAAACAAACTTGAATGATTCCTGTTTATACCCACATAAAAATATATTCATTTACAAATATTAAATATTATAATGTATATGCTTGTGTATTTTCGCACCGTTGACAACTCTGTTCTCTTCTTGTTAGTAACGTAGCAACGTCGCTCGAAATTCAAAGGAGAGTGTGTGCAGCCAGAATGGAGCCGCCACACATATATTTGCCTTATATACAGCGAATATATGTATATGCAATTTGCATGGTGTTGGAAAACGATCCCGTGGGTGTTGGAGAACCGGTTGTACATCAGGGCAATGGGTTGCAGCATTATTCTGCGATTAAAACAACACACTGCAAATTGTTGTTGAGTCAAATGTGTTGTTGGATTGCGTTAAGCGCTGAGAAATTCCCATTTTATGGTCCTAGTATTAAATGATAGTCCTCTTTAGGATTCACTTTAACAGATAATGTCGATTAATTTATTTATTAACATTAGATTTCGTAACATATAAAGAAATATTGTTTGGTATTGGTACCTTAAATTTTCACGTGAAGAATTTGTCAGTTACCAAATTACCATCAAATATGCAGTCTTCGCGGGAGGAGCCGCGACAACTAGTTAGTATTAAAGGCGGCTTGTTAGAAATAAGATTCTCTAGGTACCTAACAATTATATGCTATGAGGTCATTAACACCCGCACAATTTCTACGGTAGATCACTTACCTAGAGGACTTTGTCTTGATACATAATTCTCCCACCATCCCAACGATATACACAAAGAACAAATCGGAATGAGCCATAAAACAGGCTTGTTTTCCAGCAACGGCCACACAATGAATCCGGTGACTTGCGCCACAATCGCCGCTATGTCCACAATGACTTTCATAAATCGCTTCGTGTCTCTCGAATTGCGTGAAAGTAAACCGAGTATCGCTGGTATAATGCACATGCAGTTCGTTATCATAGCTCCTTTTACGACGTCCAGTTCTGGTAAGATTTTGAATAACAAGAGTGCCATTCCTATCGTGTGTAGTGATTCCGCTATAAATATCTGCAATTAAATATTTATAAATCACTGAAAAACATAGAAATTTATATTTCTGCAATGCAATGAAATACAGTTTTATTACTATAATACAACTTTATATCATAATAATGCTGTAGTAATCCTTCATTTTTTAATTGTTCAATTATTATCGAAGAAAAAACTACATATTTAGATATCCATATGTAAGGAAATAATGTAAAATTAATTAATTACCATTGTTATTATTATACTATTACGCACTAATAACTTTAAATATAATATAATGAGAAGAAACTTGAACATTGCCCGCAATTACAGCCTCGCGTTTGAACACGCTTCATTTGGATTATTTAATCATATCTTTCAGGACGAAAATCCTTCAGGTTAGGTGTGAAACCGCAGCTAATGATGCAAAGTAACGTTATCAATAACAAAATATAACGCTTAATAAATATCTGTATGTATATAGTTCAATCTCGCTTAACAGACTTTGAGATTAGTGAGGATATTTGTACGATGTTTGTATTCCCCGAGCAATTGGTTGTATGCTCGATGTCTGACTAAGAAAAATTACACTGAACTGCCTCGCGTGTTTTATACCAAATGAATTTCTTGATTTCACTTACTTTAACATATTGACAAAGAATATTTTATGGTTTTAGGTTTCATGTTTATAAAAATAACCGATTTATTAGCTTAATCGTCAATAGTAAGCTGACCCACAGACAATATTATTTTCGCATGTAAGAGTTGAGTATTTATGCTAATTCTTTTGTAACAGAATTTAACTAAATTTAGTCTCTCTCTCTCTCTCTCTCTCTCTCTCT
>WUAW01017757.1:9274-20369 GCA_017165845.1 Thaumetopoea pityocampa | reverse complement strand
GGGGGGGGGGGGGGGGGGGGGGGGAAGGAGGAGTTTATGACATAATTTTTACTCCAAGGAGTAGACATTGATTGAATCATGATAATGCTGTTACCCATTGCCTTATTACGTCCTTCGGCAGTTCTCGAGGCCCCTGCAGGAAAATATATAGCGACGCTTTCATAGATACCAGCACCACATAGCGAATGATACGTAATATTTATTCCGATGATATAAATAATAGCATTCGTGATGAAGACAGATATTGAGTATAGCAGTTAAATAATTTATCACTGAAAATAATAAAGCAACATTCAAACTTTGATCATTTAATTATGTTTGTATCAGTTTCAATTATCTAATAACGTATTAATTGAAAGGTCGTAGCGCGTAACTAGTGAAGGATATATCTGTCTGTCTTTGTTACCCGTTCTCTATCCTATACCACAGAAACCGCCTACATTCACTTTTATTTAGGGCCGTAGCTAGAATATGATACTATCTCGTGTAGTTCTTGAATAAATAATGCATTATGAATCATAAAATATATATTCTACGATTTTTATTAGTTGGTAATGCGAACGCACTCTACATAAACGTGGTTACGAAACTTTCGAAAGAGAAACCAAGGTAGAGTTTTATACGCAGTAAGTGAAGTTAATAAAGTTTCTCAATGAAACGTTATAAATTTTCAGTTAAAAATTATACGCGCTAAGTATATATAGGTAGCATTACGTAAGGAGATTTATTACAGGGTGACTGTTGCTCAAACTTTCGCAGCTGATAAATACAGCCTCAAACTGCGGCTAATTTCATATAACATCTTGAAAGTAATTTCTCACCTTTTCGATGTGTTGTCGTAATGGATAGGCACACGAGTAATCCTTGCGTGTATACAAAATCACTTCACAATATTGGGGTAAAGTGTTAAGTTCACTCGCGGAAGGTTTTCGAGGCGCATGGTGTGCGCGCGCGCATGTGCGGTCTGTCGTGTGGCCGCACGCTCACTGGCGAAACCCGGGGCCACGACCAGGCTGCTGCTAACGACCCGAAACCTCACCCAAAATCATCTGACTCACACCACACCAGAGACAGCGTTTTAGCCCTGAGACGCTACTCTTTTTGGGAGGAATTTCCCAAAAGGAATAGGCGATTTCTTTTAATATAAATGTCATTAACGCCTGGTCGTTTTATGTCGTCTCTAATTTTCTTAATTTTCTAGGTATAGTTTTTCACTTCATTGTTAATTTGATTTTTAGCTTCTGTCTACCGCAAAATAGTCCGCAATGTAAATATTATTTTCGACAATTAGTCGAAAAACCAAGAGAAACACCAGTATAATGGGCAGCAGTGAATCGCATAGCTTCAAAGAACGTCTATAAGCACCGAGGTGCATGCTAAGTTTAGGGAATAAGGCAAATCTATAGAGGAGACCTGTGGTCCGGCAATAGACTTCTACTGAACATTGGACGCCTCTTGTTTAGAAAAAAAAAACAAGAATTCTACTACTACTACGTGCTACTGAGCGTGCGGAGTTAAATGAATATTTAAATATACCAAAATTAAAAAGTATATAAATAAATACACACACAAGCGCACGCACACACGCTCTTATTAAACCTGGCAGGTACAGGCAAAGGCGTGTGTAATAGTAGTGCATCGATATTTCGCAAAGTTGTATCCGACCCAACTTAACAAAAGACAAGCCCATAGCCAAACTTCGGGTACAAAGCTGGTTTCCTCAGTGTATTTTTTTTCATGAAAGTAAGTAATAATCGTACCTACAAATGGTATCACATTTAGATAGATTTTTAAAAATTTACAGATACTGACCAGATTTCGAACCCAAACCTATAATGAGAATAGTGAAATATAATTAGAGTACAGTATAGAGATAAATTTCAAATATTTATCTATAAAAAAAATAAGTATAAAAGCAAAGGTATTATAAATAAAATTCATAACAAATGCAGTAAATTCATAATAAATATATTATTAATTACAGTTCTGTTTGAAATCACATTTTGTCGATATAATACTGCGAATGCGTAATATTTTTCATGACCCTTACAGTAAACAGTTCTTATCTTAATGACTCCAACTGGGCGAGGCGAAGACCTCGACGCACTTGGACCCAATGGGATCTTTTGTACTGTCCCAGTTGTGAATAAATAGTACTTACACCGGATTATTTTTTACAGAGCATAATGCCAAAACTATTTATAAAAATGTAGCTAAAAATATATCATTAAAATATAATAATAAAGTTATATATTGGTTGCCTCGTCTTTAAATATCATAGAAGTTATAGATGCTGCGCCAAAAGACGAGATCGAAACCGAAGAAAGACTTTCTATTTCTTTTTTGTCTTCAGCCTTCCTAGGTTGGGTACACTCAGGAATCACGTATCTAAATACTGAGTGAACGGCATCACCGGAAATGATTAAATATTTATAAAATTTTATATTAATATATACAAGTAATCACAACAAAATGAATCGATTCCATCTGAATAATCGGCATTCGGGTTTTTACTATACAATACCTTATATAAATAACTCCTAGTATTTAACTAGATATTAGAACTAATAATTACACTTTTTAACACTATTTTCATTTATTAATGCCGACGTGTAAATGAGAGGACAATAAAAGTCACGCATAAAATTCTCTGAACCTCACGGTGCTGCGCCTGGGGCGCGGCGTGTCTTCGTCTTCGCTGTCGAACGCGGGCTCGTAGCCGCGGTTCAGATATACGCTGGCCGCCGACGGACGAGCTGACATGCCATTTAACTGAAAACAAATAAATCACTGTGACTTTCGCCGACAATGTGGAGTATATTTCGCTGAATGTTATTTATACCATGAACCAACCATACAAGAATACTGTTAATCCCATATAAAAAAATTGTAGCTCGAAAAAAGCTCAAAAACACATGGCGTTAACTCACAGCCGCCTGGATATAATATAAAATTAGCGAACTCTTACATTTAAATTATTAAATCTATATATATCATATAAAGAATGTAATATAATCTCGTACGTAACCATTACAGAACTTTACAACACAGGCTTTTTTTATAAATGGTTATTGCATATCCAATAGTTATAGATACATTTCCTTAAGCCTAGCTTTTGATAATAAAATCTTCAAGTTGTACTAAAAAACACTAATTTGTTTCATATAAATACAAATGAGAATAACTTATCGTAATCAAATCATGCCGCACTCGCACTAAATTATAGTAAAATAATGTTTTTATTCTCTCAGTGACTTAAGCTGGGAGTAAATTTAAATACACGCATTGAAGTATTCGTACATATTTATACTTACAGAAGAACCAGGCGGATTATAAAGGAAGTCACTAGTGGAATCCCTGCCGGCTTGCAGTTGGGAACGCCGCCTTTCTGCGATCAAGGAGTCTCTTCTGGTCTTCAAGGCGCGGAGCGTGGCGCGTCGGGCCGTTGAATTAGTCCCCAATGATGGCAGACGCGATATCATGCCTATTCATACAGAACAATCATTACATAAGTAGATATACAACACTTTCTTAAAATCGCGTGTTCATTACATGTTTCTACGATTACTAGATTTAAAAATAGAAAAGATAGACTATTTATTTTTTTGGGAAATCAGGTTGATTTCCCAAAAACGCGCTACAAAAAAAAATCAACAAACACCGTCATCACAATTTGATAATATGATACCAACTAAGTGCTCAGTCATTACAACTGCTCAATTTTCTTTCTGAGTTATGACTATTATATATGAGTAATATTATTGCTAAAAACCTGGCAACTGGCAACCCTATTTGAGACTGCAATATTTTCGCGAAATATTTTTTGCATTCTCACACACCGATCAGTACATCGAAAAATGGGGAGCGACAATATTCCTAAGTGCGGAAAATCTTTTTGTTGTTATAGTCGTAACTTTCGTATATCAGACAATTTTCTTTAAATTTTGCCCCACACTTGTTGACCGCCAACCCACTGATATTTCATGATACTAATAAATATAGTTGTAAATTAAATAAATAAATGGACAAAATAAGAGGCATGTCAGAAACGTAACACGTGACAAGCTTTGCTTACTCCCTCGGGATACCCGCGTGAGTATTTATGTATGTGCGTCAGTATACGGTGTTACTCACTCGCATCTCCATTCTGCAGAATTGTCAATCTCCTTTTAAAGTTAGCGTCAAGGTTGACGACGTTCTGCTTCGACTCCTTGCTTTTCTCCAAGTCGTGTATCGTCTTCCTTCGTGACACGTGATCTTTGTTGAGTCCTTTCCGCTCCAAGTCGTCTGTGTTGAGCCTTTGTAAGTCTTTTGCTATTTCCACTGCTCGCTGTTCTATCAGAGCGTTCTCTGTCATTTCGTCTGGCTGTAAAACATAACAGCTGTCACGTCTACAATTCGCCTTTGAAATTAAAAACTACTATAATTCTGTTATGAGAGAAGAATGGATGTCGCATTGGCCAGGGACCTTATATCACGATTCCCATTGGCTCTCTTTTTATGACTCTATCCAAAACCAATATAAGTGTTTATAGTGACAGAAAAGTGTTTTGAAATGATTTCTCTTTTGAAAAATTTCACCCCTCGTCTCAACATCAGAATGTTGAACTCCACTACTAGATTGGCTTCTATCATAAATGGCAGGGATTTTACATAGTAGATATCCATCACACCGCGAGATAATGCTGCGCCCATTATTCTCACGGTATATACTTCGCTGATATTCCCCAGCCGATTTTCACAGCACACTTGTGTCACCTTATTACCACACGAATTTTTCGCAAAAGTGATCTTAGAGGCCATCGTAATCTAACAGCCTGCCATCACAACAATATGTTCACATCATATAACTTCATATCGTTAAACGTGTTCGCTGTGAAACCGTTATTTATGCTGATCACCCCTACAGAGTCTTTAAGTCTTTATGTCAAATATATAAACGCATACGCAACGTTTTAGTTAAATATAATTTTATAGCCTTTTTATACTGATGTGCAATAAAGAGTATTTATCTATTATCTCAAAATAAAAAATATACAATCAAAAGTGCAAATTGATGGCCAATTATCATATCCACTCACCTTTTTAGTGAAGTACCAGTTCAGCTGAACTGTAGAAAGCAGATGCGTCAGCGTGCCCATCCGATGGAACAACATGGCAGTGAACTGGATAACCATAACTGACCCAAAAAATATCAGAAACAAGGAGCCAATCGGTTCCAACATCAAGTAGTCCTGTCTTATCGTCACCTGCGCACAAGGGCTTATATACAGGATTTACAGTGGTACCACAAAAATGTGTTTTCGACATTATTCGTCAATGCAGACGGGTGAAAAGAACGCCGATCAAAACCAATTGTAAGTACCAATTCAATAAGACCTTGTTGCACTACGCAACAAAGGTAAGGTTGAAAATGTAATGACAGATGAACTCTGGTTATTTCCCTCATAACATACGGACACCGCGATGACGTGCTCACGTTTACTAGTGGCCAACGAGGATTTTACCCGCGCTAACGCATAGCCTTACAATTGGCTAAATACTTTTAGCGCCTTTCAAAAAATGCTTACTGTGCTGGGTCGTATAAATCGTAACTTATTTTTGTAATACTTTGTATCATAAAAAATTATATTTCTATTATTCAATCTATTATATGAAACTATCAAATTAACTAATATTTAATTTTATAATATACATATTAATTTCTTCGGAATCGAAATGAAAAATAAAAATATAAAATTTTATAAAATTTTTATAAATTTTTTTTATTTTATAAAATGTATTTCGACCTAGAATTATATCATACTAATGACCCATCCTGTTTCTGCAAGGCTGCAATTTTCTAATGTGATTATTTAAGTTTAAAAATCATCAAGTACTACTAAATGTTCGATCGATTCGGATACATGTACGCCAATCCAATCTATTTATAATATTAGTGCTTTGATATTGATAGTTCATCATTAGGAATAGTAAATAAACAATTTGTATTGCGGCTAATGATTTATCAACCTGTAAATGTTGCAAAATAATATGTAATATCACAAATATGACTATCATAGATACAAATGATATCTTCTAAGATATTAAGTTACATTGTGTAAAGTACAATTTTTATCTAAATTTAAAGCCAAATATAATTAAAACGTTTAATTCAATAAAGCTATGTCTACTATGTCAATCAAAAAAGCTTCGCAAATCTCGTCACTCAACAACTTTGATTTTAAATTTATATTTTCTAAACTATTCATTTTAATGATATGATGTAAAAGTAATTTTAATCTAAATTATATGCCCAAGGTAACTTATTATATTATATATATTTAACTATATAAGGCTCCTACATTGGTCAAAATAGCATCGTAAAAGTCCTATTATTTTTTTTTTTATAAATTAAAATGGTTACTATGGTTCAACCTTAGGAGATAGATACATGCCTTCTCAGACTTTCTGCAGGCCTGCACCTTATAGTTATATCGACAGAGAAAATAGATTTTAGACTATTAAGTCTAAAATCTTTTTTAATTATCGTTGGTGTTTTGTAATTATATAAAACACCAACTTTTCCCTATTATTTATAATTTTGAATGCATTATGCATATAAGCCATTCGTGAAAAATTCTCTAAATGATAGTATTATAGTATAGTAGGAACCGCCACAAAATGTGTCCCGTAGTTTAGAAAAATTAAGCTGACAAACAGATATAAGTGGAAAGTGAATCTGTTTTACTATTATATTATTTACGGAAGAAGATATCTTTCTAGCTAAATATTCTCGATAAAATGGCTTGTTTATATGATTAAATGGATTGTTTTTGTGGTCCCTTTCCTAAAATAGTACTATTATTACTTACAACGTTGCTGTCTTCGTCATAGGAGATGCTGGCTTTCTGCCCAAACGGCCACTTGAAGTGAAGTTGGTCTTGGTTTAATTGAAGCAAGAATATCACCAAAACCCACATCGCGTTCAGCATCACAAACGCAAACACCATCATGTCGCGCAGGTTTTTGAGGTCAGTTTTGATGCGTTCCTGGTGAAAATGGATAACAACGCAAGTATATTTTTAAGATCTCTACCATATTAAAGCAATTAATCCATCGATATTATTGCAATGCGTTATTACGATATTTTTTTAAATCCATGTTAATAAGACCGCTGCTATAGTAAGACTTCAACTACAATAGGAACGCACTGTCGATATAATCTATCGATAATTTGGATCGGTTTTACAACGATACGGCAAGCCAAACTTGTCAAATTTCATCCAACCATACTCTGCAACCTTTAACTTTTTACAGTTAACTGACAAAATGACCGCAATTTGTCGACTAATTGTAAAAATTTGTGTGAAATGTGTTTTGTGTAAAATTAAAATTGTTAAAATTGTAAACGTTCAATTTATAACTTTACTGATATAATAGCAGCGTAAATACGTTTATCTGTCTGTTTGTTACCTTTCCTTAATTATTTTCAAACTTGATAAGAACGGATATGGGCTACAAATTATCGTTATCTTTATGAAATCATTGCAAGTAAAACTGAGAGTTTCTCATTAATAATAATTGCTAATCAAACCGAATAGCATGTACAGATTTCAGAGACTGACGGCTACAGAGGCGCTCTGCCATTTCCTCGACAACTGCAATATAATATTATAGACCTTTATGTAAGGCTATAGTAATTAATTATTATAATTATTTTATAGTACAAATATTATTTGTTTTACACAATTGTAAAACCTTCACTTGTTTAACCTTGCTTTGTAAGACCTTTAAGAAATTACAATTAAAAATTAATTCGAGACCTTAAGGAATTCGCTACATGGTACACTGATACGGTACATGGCACATGTCGACACACCTCTATAGTTATTTAGAAGTTTATAAAATTACAATTTCAGATTCAGTAGTTCACAGATACAACAATTCTACATAATTAATATTCTAAATGGGAATGTACGTTTGCTGATTTATCCTTCTTTCCCACATAACGGATCCTGGTCCGACTTTGATTATTTATAAGTATAGGTAAAGAGTATAAGACTGATATAGCCTATCTATAATACATTTAATACTGAAAAAACTACGATCACATTTCTGGGATAGCATAAATATATAAACAATAGAGCTACGGGTAAATTTAAAATACGTATTAAAAAAAATACGGAGTAATAATAATTTTTTTTCTACCTTTAAAGATATTAATTAGGAATTCGACGTTGAAGTGTCAATAGCTCCAATATTTATGGTTTTTTAATGCATTTATTTTTTGTTTTGAATATAAACAAAAAATAAAACTAAATCCTGCGAGTTTGACACTCGCAGGATTTAGTAAAACGTATAAAATATCAACCCGCACTAGGCCAGCGCGGTAGACTACGGCCTAATCCCCCTCCTGATCAGGGGAGGTTCTTGCCCCTGCAGTGGGGACGAATATGGACTGGGGATGATGATGATAAGATACGTTTTGACTGCAACTGTATTCAGTAGAATTTGACCTTAAAATTAATAAAAGGAGTGTTCTCGAGAAATTAGAGATAACAGATACTGCAATTTCACCGACAATTTGTTGGTCTCTGGACTGTTATGTAATAGCAGCGTTCAAAAAAAATCAAAAGCTAGGGAGAATACCATTGCAATTATGGATAAACCGATTTTCAGATACTATAATTATTGTAGTGCAGCCCTAAACAGGTTAAGGTGGTTTTATCTATTGCCAAATAGAGGACACTAATGCCCTGTCATTCATGCGAGAACTACAGGAGACTAGTGCCTTCTCATCCGTACAGAAGAAACTCAAAATTCTGGTAGTAAGGGCTGCCTCGTAGAAATATCTAGTCTACGAGAGAAAAATTGTACTACTACGTAAGGATACTAAGGATTTTTTATTGTTACATTGACTTATCTATCTAATATACAGTATGCCGCAGCATTTTAATGTTCCCACAGCGTGGATGAGGAACAACGTTGAATAGAAAGACACCAAGTGATTTTTGGTGGGGGGAAACCACAACTTATTGTCGCAACCATGCTTTCAATGTGGCTATATGCTTGGGGCGTTTTCCAGTCGTAAAAGGGTCTAATAGTATGTAGGTACCATGGAGTCATTTTATAAAAAAAGACCATTCAGTCACCAGCAGTTTACATTGCAAAGTGATAACTTAAGAGAAAACAATAAGAGGATCCAAGCTATGGAGGAAAACAATGCTAATAGTCATAATGAAGACGAACCAGTTCCTCTTTGTTCTCATCGATAGGTCTCAGGTAAATGTCGATCAAATCCTTCCAGAATTCAGTTTCAGCTGTTGTCAAAAAGTCCACTTCACCTTTCTGAAGATCTGGGTCTTCAATCCAGTATGGGTTCACGAGGTCATCCCTCTCTTCCTGTAAATTAAGATATGAAATAAAAGATGCGGATGAACTAAAAATGGTCATGTATAGGTACGGTATGCCTACGTATTGTGATATGCTACACCTTGGTTGAAAGGCTGATGAGACGACAATATCTTGGGCATTGAGTTAATATAAGTACTACACTTACAAATATATTAGATAAAAATGTCTTTTTCCATTCTCATTTGGAACTAGCCGAATGTCTCATGATTTTTCATCGGTAAAATCTCAAGAGCCATACGAATTTTCTTAAATTTAGGGTTTTTTACTACCCTTAGTAGACGAATTTTCAAAAACCTTTTCATAGTTCTTACCTACGTTATATACAAAACTTCTGTACAAAATTTCATGCTTTCATAGCCACCGGCTTGTGCGTTGTGATGAATTCATTTTAAATAGTTGAGTTAAATATATAAATATGCTTAACTATACGTTCTGTTATATTTATATTAAATTTATTATAGTATTCTAACCCTGGGAATGTCAGTGGAAATTTCACTCTCTTCATAGTCTGCCAGCATGACCATCGGATCTACAGAAGAACGTCGAATGGGAACCGAGGAACGTCGGCGCGCTGAGGGCTCGGGAACTTCTGTAGCACCCCTACAGAAATAAATATTTTTATTTTTACTTAATACATTTGATCATACCAAATGTAAAAAAAGAAAGCATAAGTAGGTATGGTAGGGTATAAGTATGTATACATTAAGAAATTGAATATGTTATAGATAAACATAACACGATAAGCACAATTTACTTCGGACAGCGCTGTGTGCCAACATTTTTATTAATCCACAAAGCACCTTGCCGTGTTCTTGCAAGATAATATAAATCGTATAGAGATACGATTTATATTAGCCTGGCGTACCTCTAACAAGTAGAGACGTGTTAGAGTTTTTTTTTCTTTGACCGTATCAGAATCGCTCGTTTCTTTCTCACCCAGTAGGGTGATAAAGAAGAATAGAAAGAAAGATAAGTGGCCAACAACTGGTCGAGCATAATAAATATTCATTGATTGAAACAGCATGCGAACACCCAAGTCCAACACGCGTGTGACACGCACTATGTTAGACCCAACCGAGTGGGCTCCGTGGCGTAGATACATATATTTTTGTGTCACAGCGCGAAGTGCGCCCGCCCGCCTACATATATATACAGCATTAACGGGAGAGCCGAATGTTCTATTCCACCCGGCGCACGCCGCCAATCAACACAGATTTCATAATAAACGTATGGAGCAGAATTAATGCGATTCGATTGGTCCAGGCTAGCCGCCATGTCTACTTATATGGTAAATCATTAATACTTATTTAGACAGACCTTACGAAATATCCATCGCAAACTAAAAAATGAGGTAGAAAATCACTTACAACAACTCCAGTCTGTTCTCAATCTTTTCAATAGAGTTTGCAATCTGTAGTAAATGAAGGTCGTCCTTGTGGTCTTTGGGATTAGTGCAACACATGCATCGGAACAAGCCAGAGATGCTGCACTCCAGGGAGCCGCTCGTCTCGTCAGATTTGCCACCGAACCACTTCATCAGGCTCTGATTGTCCATATTCTTTTTAGCCTCTTCTGCCTCTTTCTTTTCCATTTCAATTTCCTGGATTAAATATATTGTATTGTGAATTCAAGCACGAAATAACAACAGCAGATACACTACGAGTACAAGGTTAACAAACTTATCTCAAATTAACAATTT
>WUAW01017755.1:42664-53974 GCA_017165845.1 Thaumetopoea pityocampa | reverse complement strand
GTTGATGTCTTAATACCTTTGATCGTTGATAGGAATTTTAGGGACTTACGAGAATAATGCCAAACTGCAATCAGTCATCTTAACCCGTGTCACACGTTGATGGTATTTCACCTTACAGATTAACCCATTCGAGACCGATTGCACACCGTATGTGCAATTGATTTTCGAAGCTATATGACTGGCTGCACATCGTGTATGCAACAATAATAATGTGCAATCATCTTATTTATGCGAATTCACTTACGATTTGGGTGAGTTCCATAGTAATCAAGTTTTTTTATTAACACTTTACCGGTTAATCGGTTACTATGGCAATTAGTATGCATTTGTTACTTTGTATTGAGATACTAGTTGCTTTGCTCTGTAAGCACCCATACTTTTATACAATTTTGAAAACTTAGACTTCTTATTCAAAAAATATTTTTATATGAAATATAACATTTTTTTTAATATTAAACTAATAACGATTGTAATAGATAAAATAAATATTGTTTAGCACTAATATCATAAAAATAAAACATTTTATTAAATTTGATCATCCTATAATAACAGAAAGTGTACAATTTTACACGAACNTTTTATACAATTTTGAAAACTTAGACTTCTTATTCAAAAAATATTTTTATATGAAATATAACATTTTTTTTTAATATTAAACTAATAACGATTGTAATAGATAAAATAAATATTGTTTAGCACTAATATCATAAAAATAAAACATTTTATTAAATTTGATCATCCTATAATAACAGAAAGTGTACAATTTTACACGAATATAGGAAAAGCGCATATATTCCCGCCCGACGGTCTAAGTCGAAACAGAGATCTGCGGCCGAACGGCCGGTGAGAAGGACATAGGATGTTGAACCGATACCAGTCGGTAGTGTTAAAAATGAAAAATATAAAGAAAAAAAATATTGTTCCTGGAGACCGTGCTCGAAAAAAAATCGCCGTTTTGAATGGAATCATGTGTATTAGTGGAGAGGGTTACCGTCGTGCAACGCAGCTTTGGCGAACAGTCGGACGGCGCGCACGGCCGCGCGGCAATTGTACGGCGTGACGTGCGCCACGTCGCGGATCACCAGCGCCAGCGCCTCGCAGCAGCGCGCCAGCGCCGCGCTGTGGTGCGGCCGCAGGCGCACGCGCGCCGCGTCCAACGACTCGCTCTCCGGGAAACCCGTTTCATTACGCACCTGACAATTTTTTTACCCTATTTAAGCTAGTACTTGACTACTATCATACATCCTATTTTTCTACATAGATGTTTAAACTCAAATTTTTCACTTTTCCGTACGATTTTTTCCATTTTTTTTTCATACGAACCTTGTCCTANGGCGCACGCGCGCCGCGTCCAACGACTCGCTCTCCGGGAAACCCGTTTCATTACGCACCTGACAATTTTTTACCGTATTTAAGCTAGTACTTGACTACTATCATACATCCTATTTTTCTACATAGATGTTTAAACTCAAATTTTTCACTTTTCCGTACGATTTTTTCCGTTTTTTTTTCATACGAACCTTGTCCTGACAATTACAAAAACAACAAAAAAAAAGAATTAGCTAAATAAATGCAGCCGCTTTGAAGTGATGCGCGGGCAAACAATTGTGGCAATTAATTTTTATTTATATAGATATAATGATTGCGACAAAGGACAAGCATCCAGAGACGTAAAAAATTAATAATAATTACTGTATTAGTCCAGTGTTAAACCGGCCATAGTTGTCTTCCTTAAAACAATACACTCACCAGTATCCAGCCCTGCGTCTGTGGGGAGTGTGACAGCTCGCTCTCCGACGAGACACTGGTCGGTCGCCGGTCACTCTCTTCCTCTGAAGCTTCTGACGGACTTGATGCTGTCATAATAACGCCAATAATTATGAGTTGTGGGATAAGAAATTGCTTTGAAAATTAAAAGTGCAGAATGTATATTATAGGTATACTTCTTTATATATATTCTTCATATATATTGAGTATATTTATTAACTCCTTAGTGAGTGAACTGTTACAAAAGAATGTTTGTATGTATTAGTATCGAAACAAATTAAGGTTAGCTCTTTTTGACATTAAGTACAGTGATGCCAAGAGAGAATATTTTCAGTTCCGTATCTAAACGTTTTTGCCAGAGTATTATAAATACATACAGTCACGCCTCTTTCCCGTTGGGGTAAGCAGAGACCATTTCTTTCCACTTGCCACGATCGTCCAATATAGCGAAGTGGATAGCCACAGCCCACAGTTCGCCCCCGTAGGCAATGAAACGTGTCGGGTGGCAAACCACGACCCTGACCTGGCTGACCTTGTCCCTGGCTTCATTATCATCATATCAGCCAAAAGACGTTCACTGCTGGACATAGGCATCCTATAATAATCGCTACACCGTGTGGTTATGATTTGCCTGCATCCACTGATTCCTCGTGATCTTCAGTAGGTCATCGGTCCATCTAGTCAGGTTCCACCCTGGCTCAGACCGGGATAATAGTATGGAGAAGAAGACGTTACCGCTGAGCGGCGGCGAGGGGTGATTGTCTGCGGGCCACGCGCCCGCGCCGGCCGCGCACAGCAGCGCCAACAGCGCGTCCCACTCGCGCGCACCGTGCACGTTCTGCGCAGACGTCTTCACGATCTCGTAAACACCGCACGCGATCTGCGCACAAACACACCGTCACCGCCCGTGATGAATATCATGACGTAATGATCCAATGCGGTCGGCAGCCAAGGAACAATAAGTCGAAAAGCGTATCAATGACCTTCGACATCATCACCAGTCCACCGGTTAATCCCATTTAAGGGACAGAAGAGATTCAGAAATGAAAACATATTACAAAACTATATCCGAACACAGCCGTCCTCATCACCCGCCTATATCGTAGTCATCAACCCATAAAAGTCCACTGTTGGACATGAATCTCTTCCTTAGAAAAGAGGTATTTGCCATAATCTCCACGCTTGGCAGGAGTCTTGGAGATTGCAGTAGGTTTTGACTGAATAACAAAATAACGCTGCTGCCGATTATCCTGGTACAACCATTAGCTGGTTTTTACAGACCACTTCACATACCTATTGCCAATTCTGTCTCCGTAGTGTCTTCGTAGATTCTTCCCGCGGCTCCGTCCGCGTTAATGTCGGTTTTCCGCTACATGGGAAATCCCGAAACAATCATAGATTTATATAAAAAGTCTAAGAACCATTTCTACTTGAGCTCTCGTACCATAAAGGTGGCTACTAAAACAGGGATCAAGCAGTATCTTCAATTCTGTTGGACCGATTTTGATGAAACATGCTGCAGTATTTAAGTCGGGATAGTACCTTTAATACTGTAATAGTTTAACCAGAATCTATCCGCTGGTTTTTGCGTGGAGCTCGAACAAACAAACAGACATCGACTGATTTGGTATCAGAAGCCCTCAATTAGTTAATCTGAGTAGGTTTTTTAAAATATCTTTGATTTAAAAAATTAGACATTTAACAATTTTATAATAGTATAGATACGGTGTTCAGCAACTCGTATTTGCCTGTAATTGTTTGATGCATTTAGGAAGTATATTAATAAATAATGATCATAATACGTACTGATATAATCACAGGTTGACTAACCTAATAAGTATAAATAAAAACTATACTGACCACAGGCGCCTGTTGGTAGAAGAGCTTATACGGCAGCGCGAACAGCAGTGTCAGGTGGTGCAGCACGGGCGTGGCGCACGCGTCGCAGCGCATCAGGCGCGCGCCCGTGCGCAGCAGGGCCGTCACGCAGCGCCGCAGCGCGTACGGCTCGCGCGTCGCCGCCCACAGCACCACGCGCCGCACGTGCGGGCTCGCCACCTCCCACATGCTCAGCAGCCGGTCCCTGCACACGACCGCTACTGTCCAAATGTATGTCGATGCGTATCGTTCACAGAGAACGTATTTGCTGTAACTAAATCCTTATAGAATAGCGACGTCGTGGTTCACCACCCGACACTTATCGTTTTCCGCGGGGGCGAAAAGTGGGCTACTGATAGCCATTTCGCTCGTAGCAAGTGGAAAGAAATGGTCTCTGCCTACCGCGTATCTTCGGTAGTATAGTGGTGAATATCCCTGCCTGTCACGCGGGAGACCACCGGGGTTCGATTACCCGCCGCGCGCCAGAGGGCCAGGGAAAAAGGCATGATTGTATGTACTCGTATATATGTATGTATGCAGTGGCGCCGACTCCATGGGGCCTGAGGGGGCCCGAGCCCCCTCAAAAATACAGACAAAAAACGTCGCAAAATCAGAACAAAATCATAGCTTTTTAACCAGACATATGGATACTTTTTACGAAAAAGTACATCTCAAAACGGTCTAGGGATATTTTAATTTTTCAAAGATAACTAAAAATCTACAAAGTATTCCTTAAGAAATACTTGGATCAAAATACGCATCATTTTATAGTCTATCAAGATATGCAATAAAAAACTAGTATTTTTTATTGCATACTACACTAGTAAATTTTCTTTTACTTTTTTGTAAAAAATAACAAAATATACACTTCAGGCTAAAATTTTGATTTATGAATCGGTGCTCAAAATAAAAATAAAAACTAACTTAGGTAGGAAACTTAAATTATGATTTAATCATAATTAACAATCTGTAAAAGCACCCCGGACATTAATCACGCATTGGCAGCGGTTTTGCATGCTCAAAATCAACGTGCCGTCAATGTCTTCCAGTGGGTTTAGGCCCCGGGTACAACACACGTTTGAGGCGTTTATATATCTTATCTAAATAAAAAGTTGTTTTTCTTTCTAATTTTGCGAAGATTCATTGGCTCTAGTGAAAAATTGTGTTTTTAGTGTGGGGTTTTCTATCGATATATAGGATCCGATGCGGCCACGCGTACAAAACACGTGACGGTGTTGCCTATGCGACGCGAGACACCCAGTCTTGATCTTGCATCAGTAAATCAGGTTTTAGTATTGTTCTTGCGTATCCAGTCTTGCACCTACTGCAAGTCTCGCAAGCCATATGAGACCTGCTAAAATGATGCCTATGATGACCATGCGAGGCTGTAATATAATAACTGACCTATTCTGTATTAATGTCTGTCCTAAGAGTTCCAGGAAGAATATGGTGATGTCTTCGAGCTGTGGGTTGAGCTGCAGGCTCTCCGAGTCGGGCGGCGCACCCGCCGACACCATAGCGCGCACCAGCTCCTACACCATTGGATTATAATCATCATCATATCAGCCCACAGACGTCCACTGCTGGACATAGAGCTGTTCTAATGATCGCCACACCAACGGCTATGAGCCGTCTGTATCTTCGACCTTCATTAAGTTATCGGACCAACTAGTCGGGGGTCGACCCACACTACGCTTCCCCGTTCGGGGTCGCCACTCAAGCACTTTACATACACTCACGCCGGTATCCCGTAAGGGTAAGCAGAGACCACAGTTCGCCACATACTACGATCCTAACACACCTCTCTCGCCTCATTCACATTCAAACATCTTTTCATACGCGTTCATCAATTAAGGGTGCTACGAACTAGACTTTTTTGAAGCGTCACTCCTAATGTCGTTACGCAGAAGATTGTGATACAATAAGAGTTGTATGTTCATCCATCTCTACTCGTGGATGCTATGAGATCCAGCTAAGGGATGTACCAAGGATAATAGGTACCAGCATTGTTCTGTTATTCGATCAAATTCTGCCGCGATCTTCACGGCGCCTGCCTGATCCCCCCTTTTCAAAGTGGAGGCTCGTGCCCAGCAGTGATGATGATCCAAGGATGATGACGAAGAAGAGTTCTTTTACCTGTAAACTCTCCAGCTGCAGAAATTTAGTTTCGGTGACTAGAAGACCCGGCAGGTTGCACTTGGCGGCACACTCCGTCGCCACGTCTATTAGAGCCCTCTCGTGCGGCGTGGGGGCTCTGACGCCTGTTGGCGAAATAAGGGCATTATTCTTCTTCCATTTTTCATAGTGGCAATCGGCTGCGAATTCGCGCCATTTCTACTAGTGTCGACTGTATATCTTATATTTACTATAAGTTATTACTTATATTAGAATATCAATCTATATGTACACCACTAACTGCCACTTACAACGTTTTTTTACAATTCTTTCCATCTAAAGGTTGTCTGGAAGAGACCGCTGTCTGCGATAAGACCGCCCAATGTACACTTTTGTATTGTTATGTTGTGTAAAGAATTAGTTATTAATGGTGTACAACAAAGAGTACTCTATTTATCTATCTACATATATTTTGAAGCCATATAATATTCATTGCAGTTAAAAATAAAATATCGGTGTGCCACATTTTATTGCTTCTCGGGAGTTATGAAGTCAATGCAACGATTACCACTTTGACCAGGCAAAATTCCCGCAGGCCTGTTGCCTTGTCAAAACGCGGTCAGTTTTCATCGACGGTTATCTTCATTGGTGGTTAAGTTTTTATTCCAACGTTTCAATGTCGTTCACGATTACTGACCATTGATAAACAAAATAACATAAAATTTAACATCAAACATCACAATAAACTGATATAAAACACTAAAACAAATCTGTAGGTGATGCGTCAGTCGGGTGGCCGCCAAAACTCAAAATACAAGTTTATTAACATTTCAAGCTTATTTCAGTTTTCGATGGATGACAGTCAAGGTCGTTCTGTCATGTAACAAAATCATTCGATTTTCACCCCCTTCCAGACAGAATATTTTGAAAGTTTGCACACGCATTAAGAACGGACAGCAATACAATTAAGAATTTAAAAAAAAATTATAAAAGTAAACAAAAAGACATACAAATACTATATATAATAAAAATGCCTGTTATGTTTTGATTACATCAACTTAATGTCGAATAAAACCTATTGTAAGCACCAAACAATAAAGAACCTGTTGGAGTATGCGTAAGGTTGAATATTTAATGACAAATGAACTCTTTATCTCGCTCGTAACATCTGTAAACTAGCGAACGCAACAACGGCGCGCTCACGTTCGATCAATGGCCAACGAGAATTTTAATCGGCTGAACGCACTGCCTTATAGATGGTTGAAATAATACCGTACCTTTCAAAAACTATTCACTGCGTATAAATAGTTGTAACTTATTTTTATGGTACTAATGTATAAGATTTTTTATATTGGTGTGCAAATAAAGAATATGATACTCTATGAATAAAGCCCTCTATTAAACATTGGTAGACGGTTACAAACCTGTTTCGCCACCTATGTAGGAGTACAGGCTGGAGAACAGCCCTGCTTCAATACCTCTTGAAGCTTCCCGAATTAGAGATACAGTTCCACTCGGTTCCAGATAGTCTTCTGCTTCTATCAAACACTAAAGAAATTGAGGAGAGTATATAAAATTAGATTAGATGATGAAAAATGCCGATGTAACTTCTTTTAGTGGTTCTACTGTACTTCTAAGAAAATTTGTGAATTTTAACCCCGACCTCCAGTCGGAAGGTGAGACACAAATCCATTAACTAGGCTAATATTACATCTTCGAGTTACGGATATCTAAGGAGTGGGACACATCTAAGCATACGATGAAATGAATTCAAAACGAACACAAGAGAAGGACCTATCAGATTCTTGTAAGAGATCTCCAAGCCCCTCTGGATCTCAAAGGAGATCATTCATGGTGTTTTTAGTGATGTATAGTCCCACATACTGCAGTGTTACCCACAGAAGAAAGGTTTATCTTTTTATTTCCCTATGACATAAAAAAGGTAACCATCGCGCTTAAGGGTAATAATCTCTTGATGGCCATTTCATAAGTGTTGATAAGCAAATGATAAGTCGTGCCTGAGCTTACTTTGGGCAACAGCCTCCCGATGTACAGGGTCTTGACGATCTCCAGTAGGTGGCGCCACGCGTCGCGCACGGCGTCGGCGTGCCGCGCCGACACTGAGCACGCGCGTCGCAAAGCCAACTGCGCTTTAGTGGACTGGCCCAGTGTCACGCCTGGAACAACGCACTCATCATCCCCAATCCATATTTGTTCCCACCACAAGAGCGCGGATCTCCCCTTATAAGGAGGGGGATTAGGCCGTAGTCTACCACACTAGCCTGGTGCAGGTTGAGGAATTCACACACCCATGCGGGTATGTAGGTTTCCTCACGAAGTTTTCCTTCGCCGTTGAGTTATATTGGTATCTACAATGTAGACGGCAACTCGCTCATAAATGCACTAATAAACTCACCAAAACTCCCATCAAAAACCACAATGTTATGGGATCTTATGAAGAAGGTCTGTATCTTCTTTCTGTGGCTCCCCATTATAAATTCCAGCGGTTAATTTTTTAAACTTCACTTTCCCTAGACTAAATCTGAAAGTTTTCTTGAAGACCGATTTCAGCCCATTACTTTTTTTTTGCACTCTCCAATATCAATTGATTTATTTGACTTTTTTTCCGTTGAGGATAGATGTCACTTTAGGTAGTTTCTAAATCGCGCTTTCAAGTATTTTTTTCTATTTATGAATAGTTTTTCTTTAAATTCTTTGTAATATCGTACAATCAGCTTGCTAACCGTGCTCTGATTTTTATTTCGTTACCCTCAAGGAGAATTTTTGGGACTATATACACAGAGTCATCTTTCTCATCTTTTATTGCAGAGTCAGAACATCAGACGTATCGCAACTTTTTCCTGCAACCTTATTCATTGTCATATTCTTATACAGTTTGTACTTGATGTGCCTGAGCAACTGCCCCAAGTATGCTACTTCTGCTACTCGATACACATATATTCACACATCCTAATTAGCACTTCCACATTGTCATAAACATACACAACAAATTATACCTTTTATGGGCAGTAGTGTAAAAATAATAAGAAGCATAACTATACTGAAGAACCTCTGTCTTGTGCAATACCTACCTATAGCGATATAGTTGGCATGCTGCGGCGCCAGCAGGCCGGTGAACTTGCACAGCGTGAGCAGCAGCGTGTCCACCGTGAGCGCGTCCGGCGGTAGCCGCGCCAGCAGCGCTGCGCAGCGCTCTAGCCCGCTCAGCGCGAGAAGCGCTGCGCTGTCACGCGTGTTGTTGCTCTCCATCTCTTCTGCAGAGGGAGCGGGCGCGCGCTCGAACGCAGCTGACAGAGCTGCCACCTATAAATCATGCCACCAGCTTCACAACTTATTAAGATGAAATTCCGCTAGTATGGTAGAAATTAATTAATAAAGACAAACTGTGACTATGCATGTTAGTACATTTTTAATGCATCATTATGATCAGCCCATGGATGCCCACTGCTAGACATGGAGCTCCTCCTTAAAAAAGTGGATTTTCTCTTTTCACCATCAAACTACTAGGTGCACAGCGAGCTATCAACCCTACCTCGTAGATATCCCTGCCAACCATATGAAACGATTTGCTTCTACGTTCATAATACGTGCAGCCAAAGAATGGAACAGTCTCCTGCGTCTGTATTTCCGACCGATTATAATGTGTCTTTAAACAAGAGTAAACAGGTTTTTATTACGCTAGTACGTTTTACCACCCAAGACTACACCGCCACTTACCATCAGGCGGGATTGTACTCAAGTACACTGGCTTAAATATGGTAAAAAAAACTTTAATGATACTGTTTCACTGCAATATTATTGGCGGACAAAACTATGCTAGTCGCATGAAAATGCAGCTTTATGCGAGATAAAATCCGCAATGAGATAATCCATAGGAGAGTTAGAGTCGCCGACGTAACTTAAAGGACTGCAAAACTGAAGTGGCAGTGGGCGGGGCATATAGCTCGCAGAACCGATGGACGTTGGAGTCCTAAAGTGCTGGAGTAGCGACCCCGAACCGGAAAGCGTAATCCTGGTGAAGGTCGCGTGCAATCGGTGGATGCAGGCGGCTCATAGCCGCTCGGTGTGATGATCATTAGAGGAGGCCTATATCCCGCAGTGAACATCTGATATAATGATAGTACGTAGTCTCCGGTAGAATATACTCACAGTGGGCGGGCAGGCCACCGAGAAGAGCCGCGCGTGGTGCGGGTGCGGGTGCGGCACGGCGCGGTAGCGCGCGGCGGGCGCGGCGCCGCGCCGCTGCAGCACGCGCCACAGGTACGCGTCGCGCACCGGGCCCACGCGCTCCGCCGGCATCACCATCTCCTCGCCCCTGCGCACGCACACGCCGCGCACAGTGGTGCCGTCACACACGCTCTAACTACGGAGCACGTGTAATGACCATTACACATGCTCCATAGAGCATATGTTATTTATATATAGATATAAAAATTGCATGGATTCATCATCATGATCATCACACAGCTCGTGGAAGCACACTGCTGGGCATGGGCTTCGGCCTTATAAAGGAGGAATTTATAAGCTGTGAGTAAATTTTGATTGAGTAACAGGATAATGCTGCTGCCCATAATCTTGGTGCGTCCCTCAGCTGGTTGTCACAGCACCCACGGTAAGAGATGGAGTGACGCTATTATTATGCCGGCGCCACACCGCATTTAGTAGATTATATAGATAATAAAAACATCTCGGTTATCAGAGATGTTTTTATAGTTAGTTGCCAATAGTAGTTTGCCAATGAATACCGGTCTATCATTGTTAAGATTTTAAATTTAAAGTTTTATTGCGTCTCTTTAAGCATCTTTTTTTATGTTCACTTTACATTAAAAGAAAATTAAATTCAATATTGAAACGTAAGTGTTCCCTTACTGTATGTACACGCAGAACCATGAATATGATATATAAATAAATGGGTGAGTCTCGCAAAAGCCGCACACAACAACTATCAGAGGATCCACGACCACGAGCAGTCCGCCAGGAGTGTACGATTAAGAAGAAGAAGAATGTTATTTGGAATGAACTAAAGGCAGTACGCGTGTGAAAGATACCAGTACTTAAGCGATTGAACAAGCAGACACTCGCCAGTCCATCTGAAGCCTATCGCGCATTGTGCAGAACACAAAATGATTTCCCAAACATTAAAGCATGCACTCACTTGATCGCATGATATATTTCCTCCAGCATATGCTGATCGAAGTCTCCAGAACCGTTACAGTTCCTGAGATTCTTGACGAAGTCTTCCACGTTCATGGGCACGTTGAGTTTCTTCGCGTTGTAGTTGTGCTGATCCATATTCAGCATTATGACGGCGTACGCGAGACGGAACGCCGCATCTGTGTTCGCGAACGGCTCCCCGTTTGTGGACTGTGATAACACACTTTTATCAATTTTGATGAAGGCAAAGTGTTTATTTGTATACTGTTGTGGCAAAGTGGTGTTGTATGCAGACGTGACAAAGTGAAGTTGCATACTGATATGACAAAGTTGTATTGTATAAAGACGTGAAAAAGTTGTGTTGTATATAGACGT
>WUAW01017747.1:37610-51079 GCA_017165845.1 Thaumetopoea pityocampa | reverse complement strand
AACTATCTCGGAAGGAATAGGAAGAGACAGTAGTAGCTCGGGGGGCCGGGGTCGCTTACCCGTATACTTAGGTCTATATGCCGGACAGGCTAAAAGACTTTTATTGGTAGTATAATATAGATTAATCAAATGTATTTACGAGATTAAAGGTTCAATACCTGGCTCGCCACTTCTGAATATTTAAAAAATATATCTGCGAATGATATTTTGTAAGATCCTCACTTGCTTTCTATTAAGGAAAACACCATGAAAGAATCATATTTACACAAGAAGTAAGGAGATTTTGTTTGCGTCTTGTTACATTGGGTCAGAGAGTACTGCTACTTTCGCCTCTGCCTAATTTCTTGGTTAAAGAGATTTAAGTGTATTCATTTTTATTTATTTTGTAATAACAACGGATCAACTATTTCATTGTCATATACATATACGTAAAGTGGTATTTGTGAGTTAAGGCCATCATCTGTCATACCCATATCAAAGTCTAACAATAATTGTTAGGACAAAACTTCAGTTTTGATAGGAAAGGGAACATTGTAAGTTTTATACAGTGTAAACGAGTTACAATCTCGTAAAAATTAATGACAATGAATTGAAGAAAACCCAATAGTAATAAAATTCAGTTTCCATGTTAACTATTAACGTTTGCGCCGTTTATAGCTTCACTTTCATGGCACATTTGTAAGAGAGGTAATCGAAATTAATAGGAAATTTCCCTCTTACCTCTCCAAAACTCCTCTAAATGTTGTGTTTTTAATTTATACATGGAAAAAATATTATGTGTAATGTAATATTGTGTAATATTTAATGTAATGTAAATGTAATGTAATTTAAAATGTAATCTACAAATAATTATAAAATTGTTATATGTCAAATTTTCAAAAATCAAAGTTATTTAAAAACAAACTACTCAGATCGACCAATTAAAGGCTTCTGAAACCAAATCCTTCGGTGTTTGTTAGTTTGTTCAAGCTTCACGCAAAAACCAGCTAGTAGATTTTGGTCAGATTATTACAGTCTTAAAGTTACTAATCCGACTTAAGCACTGCGCCATGTTTCATTAAAATCGGTCTAATGGTATTGAAGGTACAGCTTGATCCCTATTTTATTTGCCACCGTTAAGGTATGAGAGCTCAAATAAAAGTGGTTTTAAGTCTTTTTATATAAATCTATGATTTTTTTTCGGGATTTCCCATGAAGCGAAAAACCGACATTCACGCGAGCGGAGCCGCGGAGAAAAACTAGTGTAATATTAAATGGTACTGTGTAACATTGACATAAACAGTGTCACTCCATCTCGTCTTGTGAATGCTATGAGAATCAGTGGAGGAACGTACCAAGATAATGAGCAGCAGTATCCTGCTATTCAACCGGCATGTACTGTCATCTTCAAGACACTTGTTTTTCGTGCAGATACTGCCTGACACATACTCTACATGGGGTTTGCACCCACTAAATTGCACGCGTCCTTCTGTAGCCCATGCAGCCAAACGCGGGAGTGAGCCGCGTATTCGTCCGCGGTGCCAGCAAAATTAGGTTTATAATATCGTCTTGAATATAGAAAGACTAGCTCCCTGACTCTGTCAGTGAAGATGTGCCGGACGCAACGCGCTGCTTCTACGGCCCACATCTGCTCAATCAATGGGGCGCCCAGCTCGTTGCTCGTAAGCTACAACATCCTAGGGTGGTTGCAGAGCCGCATAGCGCATGTATCCCTGCGCCTACGTTCATTACATCATCCGCCATGCTAGATTGAGCGCGTTTACCTCGCACTCTTTCTCTCCGTCTTTTTGGCTGTCATAACTGTCTCACAAAAGGCGACATTAGCCGCCTAGACACTTTCGACTATGGCTGACATGATAGTGGCTGGTAGAGAGTGTGCCCATTCTCCAACAGCAGCGGCGAATTAGTGCTGGTGAGCTTTTCACGCTGGACACCTCAGCAGCATGTGAAACACCGTGTCTTCCGAGGCAATGCAACGCTGGCATCTGCCAATCTGCTCGCATCCGATCTAACAGAGATATCTCCAAGATATCTGGACATTACGCAAATCATTCCCTTCTATGAAGGATAAATACGACGTAAAGTTCTTAAAATAATATAACTTCCAGCAGTAGAGTTCCAAGAGAAGATGATAATGTTGAAAGTAAAAGTATTTATGCTGGTAACTTGTGTTTTTCACGTCTATAAATTCATTCATTTTATCAAGCTCTGTTAGTTCTGTGTTAGTTCTCTCAATAACATGTAGACAGATCAGTAAAAGTTACCACATAAAACGCTATAGTTGAATAAATGTTCAGACAACGCGATCCACTGAAGTCTGTGAAGGTGCATCGCAAATACTTCTGGGACTAGAAACACATGGAATAGATACAATATATCCTATCTACATACAGTTTTGGCGGAAACCCGAGCGATTTTTCATTTGAAGTTTTATTGTAGTATATTATATTATTTTTGTTATCTGGTGTATAGATGTGGCGTTATTTTAAATATAAATAGTTAATAATATTTTATTAAAAATATGACTAGTGATAAAATGTATACTGTTTTAAAGCATTTCAGACGAATCTCTCGTACTCTATGTAAAACTTCCTTAAAGTAATATGTGAAGTGATACACCGGCATAATATTGTTAACGTGACATCTCTTGACATTCCGCGGTACTGCTGTACCGCGGAATGTCAAGATAATAGATCTTCCATCAGTGCTCTGATGGAAGAGCTTGGAGTGAACAAGCTCGGGGAGGCAGACAGGCAGCAGACCCTACTTCTAGAGTTCTTTGTATGCTGCTACCTTCCGGATAGTCTGTGAGACACACCCCAGCAATCACTAGCACTAGAGATGTAACAATTCAATCCGTTACAATCGTAACAATAGTCACATCAACTTGTCTCGAATTTTCTGTAGATATATATAGATAATAGTGGCTATTTATCACCGGTAGTCACTTGCTTACATTATCCTGAAACTACGAGCAGTCTGAGAAAGGTGCACGGCGAAGAAAGAGAAAAAGAGGTCATGCGATGCATTTTCTTTTTTTTTGTCTAAAGTGGAATCATTAAATGACAGAACATGCATGTAATTTAAATTTAGAATTAAATATTAAAATACAATTTTATCATGACCTTGTTATTCCTTTTCAACCGATACGAATATATAAACATAGTCGATCTATCAAAGGTGTTATATAAGGGTACGTACGTACATTGGAAACAAAAGTGACCTTATCCAAAAATCTTGATTTTTATTTGTAAATACAATTTTCCCAAAGGTCAACATCGTAAACATTTAATTAAATTAGTATAGCGACCAATACTTTAAATAAAATTCTTTCAAAATCTTGCTCTATATAAATGTAAATTTTATAGTGTAGCTGAAATGATACATCAAAACTACAAATATTTGGAAAGGACCACTTTTTTCAATGTGCGCTATGTTAAATATAATAACATCATTTTTTAAATATAAAACGCTTACATTTTGTATTTAAATCAGTACAGGCGTATCCCCAGAGATGCGGTTGAAACTTCACCCGCTAAACTTGGACTTGGTATCATATTTCACGGCCACGTTACAAAACTTGTACAACTCTTGAGTTTCCACTTACAAAAGATTTAAGTGTACTACATCTTGCTTGGATTCGATCGCAAGATAGATAGTGTTAGCTTTAGCGAATACTAGCTCAATTTGGCAGGTTTGTCTGTTGTAACAATAATTGTGATAGTGATATAGCTATTGAAGGTGAAGACTTAACAGATATACAGACAAATCTATGAACAAACGCTATTCCATATTTATTGTATTAGTAGTACACACATAACACGGCTGGCACGCCGCGTGGCGCCGGCATAGTAATAGCGTCACTAGGTGCATTCCGTGGGTGCTGTGAGAGTCAGCTGTGGGATATACGAGGATATTAGGCAGCAGCGTTATGCTGTTTTTCAGTCAAATTCTACTGCATCTCCAAGCGTGGAGATTATGATAAATACTTGCTTTTTAATGAGGAGGCTGAGGGGACCCATGTCCAGCAGTGGACTTCCACGGGCTGATGACGATGATATATAAATATATACAGACACTCACGCCGGTATCCCATAATAGTAAGCAGAGACCACAGTTTGCCACATACTACGATCCTGACACACCTCTCTCGCCTCATCCACATTCATATAATACATTTTATTCATACACTTTCGTCGATTAAGGGTGCTAAGAACTTGACCTTTTTAAAACGAGTCGTTGATTTGATTAAGATAAGCTTTTCCTGGGCGCCCTCTTCCGACACTTCCACTCACATTTGCCTGGTATATTCGTTTCGTCAATCGAATCTCACTCATTTATTCATTCATTGCTGATGATGATGCAATATATTTAGTTTTTGTACAAGTCTATTTTGTATTATATATTTATGTATTTGTATATAGCTTCTATCTATAATATTAATGTATTATATAAATCTGTGGAAATCCACTTTCCAGCAGAGGACTTCAACTGGTTGATGATGATGATGTTGACATAGCATGATCAGAGTTCGATTCGCTATTTTGTTCCAATTTCACAATATGTTTTTTTTTTAAATCGGTTAGTTTTCTATATACGTACGAGCTTACATGATTATTGTTATAGACCCGTTAAACTCCATTTCTAGCGGTAAAATGTCTATAATCTGCATGTTTAGCACTTTGACACGGCGTAGTAGCAATATGCGCTTTCACAAACACCTCAGACACAGTAAACAGACACCCCAACTAACATCCTGAAACTCACAATATTACACCGAACACGGTGAACAATATCGGATTGTGGAAGAAATGTATTCCTACTAAATTTATGTGCTGTGTGCCGGCAGACAAATACCGTTTTTCGGTCAAAAACGCGTAAACATCAGCGATAATTACAATGTACACACCGGGCAGGTTCAAATTTATAGCGCCATCGTGTGGTTTAATATTGGGGCCCCGTGTATCACATCCTGCGTTGTCTAATTCCACCTCGCCCCTATGGAGCCTGTAATTTGCATGTTGAGTAAACGCCGTGCTGTTAAAACTTCCGTAGCTAAAAGCCGCAACGTCTACCGCTCAATCTAATTCGGCTTGACGATCATTTTGAACTATCTACTTCTATGATGCAATCAGCAATGCACGACTATGAATAATTAATTCGAATCACCAAATCATTCAAATGTACATACATAAAATTATTCGACTGAAGGCAAACGGTAAATGCTAATTCTATTCTTAAAACTGTTATTAGTTATTAATTAATAATGACTATTTGAATAATGAAATAGTATATAATTGGTTTTCATTCGAATTGGAAAATTAGTAGGTACTGATAAGTCGACCGATGAAATCATTCATATTCGCGCATTGTTAAATGTAAAATGTAAAACAGTTCAATTATAATAAACGTATTGTGTTCTTGGTGTAAGTTTATTTCGGATTTGTTATATCATTTTCTTTATTTAATTATGAAAACGACAAACAATAATGAATAAAATAAAGAATAAAATATAATAAAATATCTCCATAAAAAAAGGGATTTTCTATAATCTCTACGCTTGGTAGGTGTCATGGATAGTAGAGTAAATTTTGATCGAATAACAGGATAACGCTGTTGCTCATTATTCTGGAACATCCCCCAACATGTTCTCGCAACATCCACTGAAAGAAATAGAGCGACGTTATTATTACGCCGGCGCCATAGAGCAAAAAAAATATTAAACACTAATTAAAACTACATTACTAAGGTCATGCGCAATAGTCGAATGAATTTGGGTAAATGTCGTAAACCAAGTAGGCAAAAACAAGCTGATACTAGTTATTTTTGGGGTAGGCCTATATCCAGCAGTGAACATCGGTACGTTAATGATGACAAAACATCAATAATACCGCGCATAGATTTGAAATTGCCATAATGAAATTCTATTTATTTGATCGAACAAGATTCCAATCTCTTATGGTTTTGTAATAATAAATATGAAGTTTAATCTTAGTTCTAATGGGAAAATAGCTTTGTCTGAGATTATCATTCTAATTAAGCATCACTTGGTCAGCTTTAGTTCTCGATAATTTATTATTTTTATTATTTTATTCATTACCTCTTTTAAGTCTCCACAAGAGGTGACAGACCTATTAATTTGCACAATCCAGACAAGTATTATTCTGTGATTCAACTAAAACCTTTTGCATCTTGGAAGGCGCCTTGGAAAAAAAAACTTAACAAACTTCCACAGGTGGCGGAGTTTGAAACGAAAAAGCTCGGAAAAATAAGCACCACAACCTTAGCTTAAATCTACCACCAAATAGCTTTGCTCCGAGCGTTCCTGTGTTTCGGTTAAATTCTTAAAAACGTCATCGCAATCACAGGAACTAGATCCTTATGTAAAGGTATAACAACTCACCTCTCAGGATATCATCTCTCCCTCAGTCCGTATTCGACCCAACTACAGAGGCACGGTTAGGACTTAAGTCGTAATCTACTACGCTGGTCTAGTGCGGGTTGACAGACTTCACATCAAGACATCTATCAATACTATTACAAAATTGTTTATCTCAAATTTTCAAAAATCAAAGATATTTAAAATTTATATTTATTGCAATCTAAAGGTACTATTCTGACTTAAATACTGCGGCATGTTTCATCAAAATCGGTCCAGCAGAGTTTTGGTACAGCTTGATCCCTTTTTTAGTAGCCGCCGTTAAGGTACGAGAGCTCGAGCAAAAGTGGTCTATTGTTTTTTTTTATAAATCTATGATTGTTTCGGGATTTATCATGTAGCGGCAAACCGACATACATGCGGGCGGAGCAGCGGGCAAAAGCTAGTGCAATATGAAAACTATCTAATCTAAACTATTATAAAATTGGTAAATGTCAAATTTTCAAAAATCAAAGATATCTCAGATCGACTAATTAAGGGCTTCTGAAACAAAATCCGTCGATGTTTGTTTGTTTGTTTTTCGGGCTTCACGCAAAAACCAGTAGGTAAATTTTGATTAACTGTCACAGTCTTAAAGGTACTATTTCAACTTAAATAATGCGGCATGTTTTATCAAAATCGGTCCAATAGAATTCAAGATACAGCTTGATCCCTGTTTTAGTAGCCGCCGTTAAGGTACGTAAGTCAAGTGAAAGTGGTTATACGGCTTTTTATATCATATAAATCTATGATTGTCGGAATTTCTTATGTAGCGGAAAACCGAACTCGTCTAACAACTTTAGCCTCCTGCTCTTTTTACGCACAGAAAATGGCTGACCCATACCTCCGCGCCGAGGGCACAGCACGACGGTTATGTGAGAATTGCACCCACTGAAAACTGTGCGGCGTCCGCCTTGGCCCTTGCGCCCGAGCGCGGGAATCACGCGAGCAGTCATCCGCGGTTACACAACTTTTACCTCTGTCGGGATTTGAAACCGAAACTCATTGGAACAGAAAACAGGGTCGCTATCATTGTGCCAATAAATAGTTTTAATCTGAGAATGCTTCTATTTTGGATCGAAACACTATTTATATTAACCTGTTTGTAATCTTTTGTAGATCTATGCAGTGGCCATTTACCAATTCAAGTGGATTGCGTGCTCATGTGCTACATTTATGACATAAAATAATTTTTTTAACGTATTCGTAGTGTTTAGTCATCGAGACACATAGATGGTGAAACAAAATTTTACTTACTGAATACTCGAAATAATACATCCATATTTGATTATGTTTCGCAGGCTTAACTTTAGACATAGACATCAGCGGACCACATGTCACATCTCCATAACGTTATTATAACGACCCTTCACCTGAAGCTAGCTGTCTAGTTAATTTATTATTCACATAATATTACAATGGCAATGAACTCGCTTGCGAATGTCACGGAATGTCACTGTTAATAATTCCATATTGGAGTACTGGTCTGAAATTGGTCTTCGAATAAAAAATAATGTCTTTACTTTCCCTCTGAATACCACTTTAATGAAATTTATTTTTATTGGTCACCAAATTATTATAGTTTGAACATTAAACACAAAACGGCTTTTTATTACTGTCATAGTTCTTGACAACTCTGTTTTTAAGACTATGAACATTGTAAGCTGAAAAGATCTCCTTAGTAAATTAGCGCTTGGCAAGAAAATATTCACTACTAAGCACTGTTTTTGACAAGAACATCGTAACACTTGCAAAAACTATTCTTAAGGACAATTACATTAATATAGCATAGCTTGCCCGTCCGCATTAGGCCCTGTCATTCTGAGAGAGACTCGGGTCCTGCAGTGAAACAGCAGATGGGTTGACGACATAGCTTACAAATATATTTATCTAGCTATATCTATTCAAATTTTAAACATTGATAAATGTAAAAGTTGTAAAAATTCTAGATATGATCAAAACAAAAAAGAGCTTAGCGACATTTTAAATCAGCTTTGGGGGGGCAGTCGAAACTTCAAAATGAAGCTATTGTAACTTATGTTCAAAAAACCTGGCTAACGTGTCCCTTACGGGTATAAAGTTAGATGAAATTTTAAAGTATCACCTGGTAAACCACATAATAGTGCAATGGAGGCCTGTAAGTCTCTAAGGAGCTATACAATATAGCTTAATAAAATGTATAACAGTAGAAGCTAATCGTTTGTTAATAATATTCTGACTGTTAGTAACCTTCATTAGCAAAGCTGCTGCATTGCGTCGCACTATGAATTATGATTGAACGGCGGCATGTCAAAATTAATATTAACCAGTCATGTGTTAAGGGTCAAACTAAACAGAATATTGAAATTTTACGTATGTAATTGTAGCATTGAAAAATAAAGATAATTATATTACTTAAAATATTTCATTTTTTTAGTCACAATCTTTATTCTTTTTTATTTTTACGGCTGTCTATGTCAAGTTCACTTCATTACTTTAAAAGTTAATTTTTGTTGAATTTTGTAGGAATAAATTTAAAGTATTGTTATACTTATATTCCTAAAAAGCTCATGATTTAAAGACTAAAACCACTAATACATATTTATGTTTATGACCGCGGACGATTATGAATCAGAAATGGTGAAGATGTTGATGATGAATATTTCGATGTTCGGTGGTTTTACTGTATACAAAATACAGTAAAATTTAAATCGATATTTATGACTTCATCACCTGTTTCATTATAAGGCACTATTTGTTAAAAATACCACACGACCGAATCCATAGGGAACAGCTTATATTATATTTTTTAAGAAAAATATGCACACGAATATTGAAGTCGTATATCAAATCAGTGCTCTATCTTCACATCACGTAGTGGCAATACAGTCCGCTGGGGCCGCCCGCGGCGATCTCAATCCCGCCCTACGCTGCAAACTACTCAATAGATAATATCCGTTATTGTTTTTTACTACCTATCTCATAAACTTCCCCGCAATTTATGATTATCGATGTAACGATTGAGTTGTGTAGGCAGTGCTCGCCTTTGTTGGCTGTTGGTTCGGGCTCACTCACTGGGGTTTTACTACTCAGGATTATTTTTTATTAAAACTCTGTGTTACATATAAGGCATCATTTTAATATAAATATGATATTTGAAATGTGTTTTATCAATATTATCATTTAGAAAATAGTATGAAACTATTTTTACATCATAGATTGTTTTTAGATTGTGTTTTCGATAAAAAACGATTAAACATGGTCAGCGAGAAATTGAGAAATGCAAATTTAATCTCGCGTATTTCCGTCACGGCTCAGCTATGTTTCACAAGAATTCAACGTCAACACAGACCGATCATTCTTGATAAAACTGATCAAAATTATTTTCTCGTAGATATCTCTGCAATCCTTCCTTCGAATTTCGAAGGATGTCTTATATTTCTTTTACAAAAATTAATATTAATTTGATAAAGAAGTGTTGCGTTGCCTTTTTTAAACTGAATGATTTTATATTTTATATTGTCTTTCAATGAATAGAGGAAGTTGAGAAATAAAAAGATACGCCCTAATTATTAAAACACGCCTGGAATTTTTCTAAGTAAATTATAATCAGTCGAATCATCATCATCATATCAGTCCACAGACATCCACTACTGGACATAGGCCTCCTCCAATGATCACAACACCGAGCAGCTATGAGCCGCCTGCATTCACCGATTGCCCGCGACCTTCACCGGGTCCACCTAGTCGGGGGTCTACCCGCATTACGCTTTCCGCTTCGGGGTCACTACTCCAATAATAATGGTCCAATAATAGTCTAATAATGATAGTCGAATAACTATTACTTTATTATAAAATTAGCTTTTGCCCGCGGCTCCGCCCACGTGAATGTCGGTTTCCTGCTACATAGAAAATCCCGACATAATCATATAAAAAAACCACAGAACCACCTTTGCTTGACCTCCCGTACCTTAGTGGCAGCTACTAAAACAGGGATCAACCTGTATCTTCAATTCTACTGGACCGATTTTGATGAAAAATGCCCTATAATTTAAACCGGAATATACTTTTAATACTGTAAGTTTAACCAAAATCTATCCGCTAGTTTTTGCGTGAAACCCGAACAAACAAACAAACAAACATCGACGGATTCGGTTTCAATAGCCCTTAATTAGTCGACCTGAGTAGTTTGTTTTTAAATATCTTTGATTTTTGAAATTTTGACATTGAACAATTTTATATATTATATATAAAAGTATAGATAGATGGATGTGAATTAACTGTAGTACGGATCTGAAGCAATTTTTCTTTGTAAGGGTTTGTCATTTAAAACCTGATAAAACTGAAGTCAGACCGAGTTTTGTAATGAACTTGAAACTGTAGAATTGCTTTTCTTATTTCTATGAACATGTTTAAATTAAATTTGTCGGGAACAGCTGGATAATTTAGTATTCACTAGAACCCGAGAGGCATGAAATTTAGGTGTTATCAATGATAATAACGACTATTAATACTAGTTTCAAGTGGTTTCAATAATGTACGATGCTATGATAAATGAACTATTGAACTTAATGTATAATGTATTTATAAAATAATATTATACGGCAGATATGCGTGGTAATAAAATTGTTATAGCAATAAAATGGCTTAAAAGGCAGTAGGTTGCTATTTTCATTACGGTATTAAGTCACCTGAGGGTAGGACACATTAATCTGTTTACGAGAAATCGAGTTACGTAACCAGAGTACTTGATATTACCGCGTGGCGTTATTACTACTTCAAATAAACGATTTGAACGCAGTATTAGTAACGTAATGTTATCTTATTAATTATGCTGTCTTTGAATATATAAATGCTATCACCAATTTGAAATCGGTTGTTGATGATTGAATCATCATCGTCATCATCAGCTGGTGGAATTCCACTGCTGGACATTTGTCTCTCCTTTAAAAAGAAGGGATTTGCGATAATCTGAAATTTTGACAGGCGTCTTGGAGATCGCGGTCCATTTTGATTGAATAAAAAGATAACGCTGATACTCATCATCCTGGTACGTCTCATAGCTGGTTCTCACAGCATCCACGAGGAGAGATGTCGTGACGTTTTTAATCTAGACGCCACATGACGATTAAATACAAAAAGTTTTTTTATTAATAGAAAATCGTCACAGGGACGACTTGCGAGGCGTGTCGAATTCTTTATGACTATAATCTCGATAGTGATCTTCCTCAACACGTTAAAGGGACTACGGGATCTATTCTGGATGGCCTCTCGCTGACCATTATTGCCTCGCTCTTTCGCACATTTCTCGGGTAAAGCTTAGCTTCCTTCCTCTGAAACTCCACACCTTGATGTGCTTATAGCGACATACCATGACGGCCATTATACTTTTCAGGAATTGCATATTTTATTATTCAGGACCCCTGTCCTTTTGCTGATTATTGAGGCAGAAGATGGACCACCAAGGGTGGGTGGTCTTTTAGTCCGTATTACTGGGCCACAAGTTATGGGCTGAGGGGCTAATGCCAGCTGCATGACCACCACGTAAAATCTACATATGCAAATACAATAAGTTCTAGTAGTTTGAAAGTCGGGAGTATCTATTTTTGGTATTATGCGAAACTAAACATTTTTATATTAGACTAACTTTTGCCCGTGGCTCCGTCCGCATCAATGTCGATTTTCCTCTACATGGGAAATCCCGACTCAATTATAGATTTATATAAAAAGCTTTAGAACCACTTTTACTTGACCTCTCGTACCTTAACAACGGTTACTAAAATAGAGTTCAAGCTGTAACTTCAATTTCAGTGGATCGATTTTGATAAAACATACCGCAGTATTTAAGTTGGAATAGTACTTTTAAGACTGTAATAGTTTAACCGAAATCTACTCGCTGCTTTTTGCGTGAAGCCCGAACAAGCAAACAAACAAACATCGACGGATTTTGTTTCAGAAGCTCTTAATTAGTCGATCTGAGATATCTTTGATTTTTGAAAATTTGACATTTACCAATTTTATAATAGTTTAGATTAGATAGTTTTCATATTGCACTAGCTTTTGCCCGCTGCTCCGCCCGCATGTATGTCGGTTTGCCGCTACATGATAAATCCCGAAACAATCATAGATTTATAAAAAAAAAACAATAGACCACTTTTGCTTGAGCTCTCGTACCTTAACGGCGGCTACTAAAAAAGGGATCAAGCTGTAACAAAACTCTGCTGGACCGATTTTGATGACAGTATTTAAGTCAGAATAGTACCTTTAAGATTGCAAAAGTTTGACCAAAATCTATCAGCTGGTTTTTGGGTCAAACTCGAACAAACAAACAAACAAATATTGAGGGATTTCAGAAGCTCTTAATTAGTCGATTTGGGTAGTTTTATAAATATCTTTGATTTTTTGAAAAATGACATTTAACAGTTTTATAATGGTATAGGTTTTTATATCTAGAGATTTCTGACCTTTATTGTTACAAAAAATACTTTTGTTATAACTAATATTCTTGATAATAGATTGGCTCACTTGGTAGTGACCTTACTTACTACACCAAAAGGTTGCAGGTTTGATCTCACTAGACATATTATATGTTTACATATGCATATCGTTGTTTAGTACCCAAAATACAGAGAATCCCAGTTTTGAGCCAGATCGATTCGTGTGAAAGTACATACATATACACACATACATACACTCACGCCAATATCCCATAAGGGTAGGCAGAGAACACAGTATATACTACATACATACAGTCACGCCTCTTTCTTATTGGGGTAAGCAGGGACCACTCCTTTCCACCTGCTACGATCGTCCAATATAGCAAATTGTACATCCGCAGACCACAGTTCGCCCTCGTGGGCAACGAGACGTGTCGGGTGGCGAACCACGACGTCGCCAATTTATGAGGTTCGAAAGTGATTCAGAAGTTCCTCATTGCGTACCCACGGCTTGGTGGAGAGGAAAAGAAAAAGGATGAGTTAGGAAAGGTGTATTGATCAAGGAATATGGAATTTAGGAAAAGGACTATAGGGTATAGGATACTACTATCTCGGAAGAAGTAAGAAGAGACAGT
>WUAW01017747.1:20928-34718 GCA_017165845.1 Thaumetopoea pityocampa | reverse complement strand
CAAACATTCTAGGGTACTATTTCAAATGTGGAGCAAGTACACACTCCTTTCTTTGTAACTTTAGAGGTGCGCTTCAATTTACTGGCACGTGTATCGATTGTGTTGCCACCTTGATATCCCAAAGGAATGCTAAAAACGTTAGCTCGATGTGGTAAAAACCTTCGTGTGAGTTTTCAATCTATTACGGAGAACGGCCGGACAAAATAGAACCGGTAACATTTTTAATTTTTCATCAATTTTTATGTCAATTGCAATATGTTTTTTTTGAGCAAAAAATACGTAAACAGTTTCACAACTCTCTCAGGAGAGTCATCCCATCATCATACCCAGTCCGTATTCATCCCCACTACAGGGGTACAGACCTTCCCTGATCAAGAGGGGGATTAGACCATAGTCTACTATGGCCCCTGGTGCGGATTGGTAGACTTCAATCGCCCAGACGGGCATGCAGCTTTCCTCACGAAGTTTTCCTTCTCCGTTGAGTACATCGGTGTCTACAATGTAGATCGTACATAAATTACAAATAACTCAGTGGTACGGGACTGGGATTGCACTCGGGATCTTTCGATCATGAGTCCTGTCTATAACCACTACACCACCAATGTACTACAGTTCAGGAGACTATGTTTTATTTATTATTATTCACCGTAAATTATGTAAGAAGAAGCTGAGAAATTCATCAGGGCAGCAGAGTTATCTTACGATTTAATAAACTACTGCGTCCTCCATGATCTTGTATAAAGTATGGATACTTATGCAAGCACAAGTATACATACTTTAGGGTTAGGGCAATCCACCATTTTATAGAGTACGTTCGCGTCCAACGGTGAACTGCAACGGGCTGATAGTAACGATGTCTTATAATTCCATATTTTATATTAGTCCACTGCTGGACAAAGGCAAACACACAGAGCGGAAAGGAAGGTTTTGTCATGATTTAAAAATGCAGCAAAATGCTACTGGGTTAAACCGAGACATTCATTAAACAAGTTAAGGTGTACGAAGGGTAACCTCGTTTCGGGTTTCGTCATGGAAAAACCTCCGAGCGCACCAAATTACCTTAAATTGTAAATAAAAAAGGATTTTTTATAAGTGTAAGCCAAATGCAAGTACAATAAATAGCTTAAAAATACTGTTTAAAAACAGTATTAACAAAAGGTGATAAAAGAGAACAGGAAGAATTATTTTTCTTCACCAATTTAACTAAACGGGGTGAACATAGCTGAAGATGTCGTGATTCAGCTGAAAACAATAAAACCATCTGCACGCTATTCCAAAAAGGTTTACCTTCTAGTAATGCGGGAGAAACGTTGGGGTCTTCCACAATGGTTTGAAAATGAGAGCCTCGAAATGCGCATGTTCAGACACCGCGTCAAGCCAACCGCTCCAAGGTTCCACTTCAGTCATCGTACGGAATTCGTTTGCACCGCGCTGAGTCACGTCCGAATGCGTGGCCGACCGCAATGTAAACACTTTAACTAGTTCTTTTTTTATAGTAGTGCGATCAACTGAGTGACAGTTCTGTGAAAGTTTTAAAAAGTTGTTTTTTCTGATCTATGGTCTGTATTAACATAGATAAAATATATTTTAAAAATTTCTTCCAAAAACATAATATAAATAAACTTAAATAAAATAATTGATATATAAAATTACGATTTTGTACAAGAAGATAATAATATATATATGCTAACAAAAGTGTTAGAAACTTAAGTCACAAAAATTAATATAATAACGTGTATTAATTAATAATGAAGAATATTACGCGCAACTCACGCAATGTCGTTGTCCTAACATGGGATTTATTCTAATAAGTACATTATTTCAAGGGTTGGCAATGCCACAGAAAATTTATATGACTAAATTTATGAAATTTTTAATACAGCATTCAATTTATATAAACCGTTTATATGAAAAACCGCATTAAGCCAGCATGATGGAGTATAGCCTAACCCCCTCTCATTCTGAGGAGAGACCCGTAAACTGCAGTGGCAGAATAGACGGGTTGTTGATGATGATGATGAAACCGTTTATGTTTATTTTTCATAATTTAGTAAATTTCACGTGTTTTACTAATTATTGAGATCAGGGAATATTTATTCTTTTAGCTTGTCCAACAAATAGATTTAAGTATACGGGTAAGATACTCCGCCCCCCCGAGATACTACTGTCTCTTCCTACTCCTTCCAAGATATATATGTAGTATCCTATGTCCTATAGTCCTTTTCCCAAATTCCACACTCCTAGTTCAATACACCTTTCCTACCTCACCCTGTTTCCTTTCATTCATTTTCGTGGGAACGCAATGAGGAATTTTAACGCTTTTGAACTTTATGTAATAAAAATGGCTGCATCGTGGCTTTCCACTTGACACGTCTCATTTCCCACCGGGGTGAAAAATGGGCTACGGATATTCGTTTTATTCATGACAAATGGAAAGAAGTGCTTTCTGCCTACCCCAATTCTTCGGCAGTGTAGTGGTCAGTACCCTCGCCTATCACACGGGAGACCGAGTTTTAATTCCCCGATGGAGAACCATGGAAACAGGCATGATCATATGTATGTACTAATTAATTTCATCCATTAATATCATGTGCTCAATTATCTCCTAAGTTATTCAACTTGTAAAGCAGTTACGATTATATAGTAATTTAAGAATGACACCTACTTCACAGCATTAAAATATTTTTAACTTGTTCCTAGCGGGGAAACACCTGCAATTAAAATGAGCAGCTGACAATGAACGTATGGTCCCCGGTATCAGTAAATTAAGTTTTGTTAAATTATTGAGTTATTTTATGACTTTCTTTTTAATAATTTCATCAAATATAATTCGATAGAGGTGAAATTTTTATACAAAACGTACATTCATTTACATAAATATTCTTAAATAAAACCATTCTGTAAAATTATATATTATTTAAAATTAAAGAAAAAGATTTAAGAGAAATTTAAAGGAATAAAAATAACGTAAAGAAAAAAATGAAACTGGGCGACTCAAAAAAAAAAGAAAGGCGGCGAAATAAAAAGATAGAGATATTAAAGAGATGGCAAGGCGAGGTTATTTCTTTTAAAAACGTGCTCTAAACAAGATCAATCTTTATAAAATCAGCAGAAAAAAATAGTAGCTCTTAGTTCAGCAATGAAATGAAACGTCATCATTTCATCATCATCATATCAATCGAGGCACGCCCGTTCTTGGACATAGGTCTCCTTCAATAATAATATACCGAGCGGTTGTGAGCTGCCTGCATCCATCAGTTACCCGCGACTTTATCCAGGTCATTTGGCATGGTACAACGGCTGTGTGGGGTTACACCCACTAAAAACTTCAGGCGTCATTCAGTAGCCCGTGTGTCCGGCCGTGGAGGTTACTCATGTACTCGTCTCCGGTTCGTCATGCCGCGCTAGTTCGTCGTCGAACTACACCGCGCTAGTACTAGTTTAGAATTCCAATACTTTGGAGCCTCCATCGTTCGTTGGTTCTACAAGCTACTTATCCCACCTATTTGAAGTACTTATAACTTTAATCCTGTGAATCTTCTTATTTCATATTCTATTTCGCAGAGAAACTCTAAGCATAACTCTCTCCATTGCTTACTGGGTGATCTTGACCTTCCTTATGAGACCCATAGGCAGTGGCTACAACTTAGAACTGTAAATCATCGCTGTCAACATGCACTGACTGAATTCATTACTATTGCGACGGTATGGTATTTTTTTAAAAGACGATGCCACTTAGTTTCCCGAAGTATGCCGAGCCGAGTTGAATTCCACAACAGACCTCTTTCTTGAAATTAGATCTACCTTTTTTAGGTAAGGAGAAATGCCTGTCGCATACCTCAGAGAGGCAAATATGCATTTTAAATATCATCATAATAACAGCCCATAGACATCCAATGCTGAATGTAGACTTCTACAAATAATCGGCACAAAGTGTCGTGAGCAGTGTCCGCCGATGGCCCGCAACCACGCAATTAATGCGATTGAATTAGGTCAACGGTCCATCGATCACATCAGAGATGCCGTATCGGCCATCGGTACATACGGCAAAGTATTACGTAAATAAAAACACCTGGGACACATTGTCTAATTACTTCAAGGAAAAGGTCAGTAGCCGAATCTTACTTGGCTGGTGCTCGAAAAACTTCGTGAAATTTTCTCGCCAAAAATACCTGAAATTCAAGATATCTAATCAACATATTACCGGTAACATGGGCCACATAAGAAAGAATAAGATCACCTAACGAGCAACGGAAAGAGCTATGTTTGGAGATTTTCTGCGAGATGCAATCCATAGGGGAACCATGGTGACATATCAGTTAAGCTATATAGCTATAATACTTAAGCTATATGGCTATATAATTTAAGCTATATAGCTTAAATGACTGCAAAGCTGAAGTGACAGTGGCAGAATCAATGGATCTTACAGTAGTGGCCCGAATTTTTATTATAAAATTGTAACAATGCTACTAAAGAAATAACTAAATTTAATATTTTAATAAATTTACGGTATTATCCAAAATTATCATAAGTAGTTATTTTATTGTATTTATTATTCATCTATTTTATCAATAACTTATTAAATTCGTATAGTATTTGTCAATTCGCTTCGCAATTTACGATGCTGCTACATTAGCAGCATCGTAAATTGCGAATAAGATTATAACCTAACCGCACACATTCTGACAGGTCTGACAACCCATCTACGAGTATTATCTCGTGTCCTGCAGTGAGTGCAGTGAGTGAGTTGATGACGATGATCCTGTACAATAATTTAAAATCCGTATTCAATGTTCAAATCAAACAATTTACATCGCAAAGGAACAAATAAAACACTCGGAGGATAATTTATTTCGTAAGAAAGCGTATTCACCGTCGTTGTCTTAATTTTCGTATAACTTGTGCTTTACTTTCTTCCAAGTTTTCCTTAAACGTCAAATCTTGTTAGGACTCGACAGCTGTTTATAAGTTTGGTGTTGCTTTAAATAGACGAAATAATTCTTTGGACTGCGAGTATAATGTAGGAATAGCTTAATTATTATAGCATAAACTGTTTTTATATATTGAAAAGTACTATATACTCTCTTATAATAACTGTATCTTGTTTTGAATAAAAAGTATCTTAATGTCATCATCATCTCCAACTTATCAACTACCACCAAAAAAATTACATCATTTCGTTTCCCTAAATACGTGCAAGAAAGGCAAACTAGAAAACACACTTTCACATTTATAATGTGAAGTATAATATGTACTTAATTAAAATTCCTGTTAAAAAATTCAAAATTTAAAGAAATAAATACAACATCATCATTATATTACCTCACAGACGTCCACTGTTAGACATACGCCTCCTCTAATGATCGCCACATGGAGCGGCTATGAGCCACCTGCATCCACCGCTTCCTCGCGGCCTCCATTACGTCATCGCTCCACCTAATCGGGGGTCTAACACTTTAGAACCCGTGTATCAGTTCTACGAGCTATGTGTCCCACCCACTGCCATTTCAGCTTTACCATTCTTTGAGTCACATCAGCGACTTACGTTCTCCCAAGGAAGTAAGTTTTACTGCGGAAGTGAGTTGTATAAACGGAAGTATTTTAGGCTTTCCTCCAAATCTGCATATAAAATGTGTCATTTTTCGGTGAAACAAAAACAGACCCATATTAATTTATGGTATTCATGCGCTAGCTGTCACATTAGAGGCACCACATACATTTCTTTTTTTTTTCATTTTCCAATAAGTAATAATTTTCAAATAAGTTGCAATGTGACTTAACTATAAATAAATCATATAACTTGATGAAAACAAAATTGACTTAAATGAAATCTTATCAAGAAACTATCACATAAATATTGAAGGTACGAATCATCAACATTTGGTGCAATTAGTAATATAAAATGTAACGCTAATATAGAAATAACTATTGTATACAACAACAACCAACAATCCAATCGTGTAGATACTAGTAAATCACTTTTGATAACACCTCAAACCAAAAGTCACCAAGATCATGTTTGCCTAAACATGAGAGAAATGTTTTTGCAGGTACATTGTGATCGTTTTGACTGGCATGTTGTATTCGCAAACAATGCTTTCAAAAATATCTCTCTTTCGTTCGCCATCTGTAAAGAATCCAGCTGAATACGTGACCCGTCAACGTCACACAACACAATTTAGGAAGAAGTTGTTTCTGCTTTGCAAATTGACTATATATTCGCTCTTATTCTGATTCTTATCTCTGGGACATAAAGTTCATTATTACTGTCTATTTTAAGTTAGAAATGACCTAAAAATGTTATATAATAATCTTAATAATACTTAACAATTTTAACCGTAATGCAATAATGCCATGACGCTTCTGTGGTCTCTATACTGTGTTATTAGTTTTAATTTAAACTATTCTAATAAACAAAATACGAGTATCTAAAATTACTCAAACCACATAACATTTTCCTTTCGGAAAACAGGTGGTCTTTGAATACAGTTGTCAATACAAATAAATAAATCAATAAATAATTTATTATTTATCAAAGTTAGAATAACTAAAGTATTCAATCAGTGCGTATTGCCAGTAATGACTTACGGATTCGAAACATAACCACTGACTATTATAGCTTTATATGAAATCTCAAGGTCACTCAATGATTAACAGAGAGAGTTATTATGCTTGGAGTCTCTCTGCAAAATAGAATCCGGACTGAAGAACTCCACAAAAGAACCAAAGTCATAACAAAGCTCAAATGATCGCTAAGCTGAAGTGGCAGTGGATGAGACACGTAGTTCGTAGAACCGACTTTGTGGGTCTAAAGTACTGGAATGGCAATTCCGAATTGGAAAGCCTGGTGTATGTTGGCCTCCAAACTAGGTGGATCGATGACATAATTAAAATCGCGGTAGTAATTAACAGCCGCTCGCTTTGATGATCATTGGAGGAGGCCTACGTCCAACACCGGAATTGTCTCAGCTCATATGATGATGATGAAACATAGATTAAAATCGAAGTTGTCTTTAATAAAATAGTTTGCAATGCTTTTGTAGTAGTGTTCATTTTTTTTTATATAATTAATAAACTATGTTAAAATCAATTATACTAAGTTGATCAAGGAGTTTCTGGTATCGGGTACTTTTCTTTTTATATAAATGCATTTTACTTTATTCGCATATCGAATTTAATAGTAACCAGTACCAATAGAATAAAACTATACATTCAATATTTTTTTCCTTGTATGGCGGAAATTTTATTAGTATATTATAAATAATGGAAAAAATATAACTTTGTGCAGTTTAATATTTCTGCTTCAATTTTTTTTCAAACGCATTTTTACATAATTTAGCCTATTTTGGGAAATATTGTTACGTCTTACTCTAAAATAGCATAGTGATGCATGGATGCAGTAAAGCCATCTGTTACGACGAGACTTGCTTTAAGCGTGCAACGACCGCTGCTATTAAAGACAAAGTTGAAAAATTCAAAAATAATGTTAAAACTAATCGATATACGTAGTCGGTCCCATAATGAACTGGTCTAATATAGTTCTACGTGACTTGTCGATACATGTTATGTTGCATCGAATAGTACATTTATCGTGTAATTTATATACGAACACGCATCGACATGAAAAGCGTTATCTCAGTTTAGCAGTTGTTTGAACAACAAGAGTCAAGTATTTCTTCAAAATGTTGAAAATCGAGTACCGAAGGCTCATAAAGTTTTTAAAGAAGGCTTATCCCCCACCTAAATGAAAGAACTATTAGATCATGTGTTTAAGGATCGTCTGCCCCCTCCTATAGCACAGTGAAAAATTGAGTGAATAAGTTTCGCCTCGGGAGAGAAGGCGTGCTGTCGTTTCACGACAACGCCCCAGTTCACACTGCCGGTGTTTCGAAGGATGCAGTTCGTCAATGCCGGTTCACGGAATTGGAACATCCGTCTTATAGTTCTGACATGGCCCCGACCGATTATTATTTGTTTCCAAATTTAAAGCGTATCTTAAGGGGAAGAAATTTTTCAAGCGATGAAGAGCTGCAGGCGGCCGTCTCCAGTCATTTTGAAGACATAGACTGTGCTTACTTTTATAAAGGCCCAGAGATGTTGGTTCACAGATGTGAGAAGCGTATCAGTATTAGTGGAGATTATATTGAAAAATAAAATTGGTATCGTTTCATTTTCTTCGTTTCTTCATAGTTAGGTCAATTCATTATGGGACCAATTACGTATATGTACATGTACTTGATTCGTTATTTAGCTGAGATAAACTTTCGTTCAGGAGCAATTCAGTTCATTTTAAATCATACCTTAAAATTTGCGTTGAGCTCCTCGAATATTAATAGACACAGAAAGAAAAGCGAAAGTAGATATTTTTAAAACAAAGTTTCACAATTATTAATGTAGATCCAAAATCTTTTCAACTATGTTTCGTGATAGATAATGAAACGTGGAATCATTACATTATCCAGAGACAAAGAACCATAGAAAGATATGTAAAACTTGTTCTCGCCGCTAGCTATGAGACTTATCTGCGTCCGTTACTAAGATACTGCCTTGGCCTTTTGAAATGAGAAAAGTATGATTTTATTTTTATTAGAGTTTTCTTATTTAATTTAATAATAAACAATAAGAATTTTGAAATATTGATAAAAGCTACGTGAATAAATTAAACAATAAATGATGTTGAAAATTGGGTGTCCAAATGCATTTTCATCATGATAATGTACTTGCGCATTGGTTTATTGTCGCATTTGCTGAGCATGGATGTTGCATCACCTAAAACCCAATTTCAAATGGGATTGGGGTTTTATTTGATGCAACATCCATGTAAAAATAATTCTCTCATGCTTAGGTAAACATGACTTTGGTAACTTTTGGTTTGAGGTGTTACCAAAAGTATTTTACCATTATCTAAATTCAATTCAATACTATTGGAAATATAATTCAATACTATTGGATTGTTGATTGTTGTTGTATACAATAATTATTTCTAAACTAGCGTTAAATTTTATATTATTAATTGCACCAAATTAATGTTGATGATTTAAACCTTCAATATTTATTCGATAGTCTCTTTAATGAAATTTCATTCAGGTCAATTTCGTTTTCATCACGTTATATGATTTATTTATAAATAAGTCACATCGCAACTTATTTGAAAATTATTACTTTTCGGAAAATGAAAAAAAAAATGTATTTGGTTCACATGAATTCCATAAACTAATATGAGTCTGTTTTTGTTTCACCAATAAATGTCATATTTTATATGAAGATTTGGAAGAAGGATAATGGATGTCGCATCAACTAAAATCCAAATTCAGATGGGAATTGGGGTTTAATTGATGCAGCATCCACTCTATTCTCGGGGTTGACTGATAAGTTCGCGACTTAAGGTACTTAGCGATGAGTCATCATACCGTAATCAATAGCATTATTTGCGACACTCATGGGGAATATAAATATCAGTTTTTCTTTTTGTTTGGTCATAAATTATTGAATACTCGAATATCAAACACCACCATGAGAAACAGAATCAGAAATTCCTGCAATTTGGAGCATCGCGGCGTGATTAAATGCCTTCTTAAGATAGGAAATACCTCGAAAGAAATTTTTGAAAAGAAGTTATCAGTTTTCAAATTCTGGAGCATTGTGCACGATGGTCGCAAAATGCCCTCATATGTTTCAACAAGGATGAGAGACCTGTGAAGATGATACAATTCGGGACAAACGATAACAGAAGTGACCGAAAAAAATGTCGAAAAGTTAGTACTGGCTGAACACAGAATTAAATTACAGCAAATAGCAGAACTACAGATTAACAAATCGCATGAAATGTTTAACTAGTACGTTACAACCAAAGATGAAAAATAATTACGTTATTGTGAGTCCAAATAAAAGTTGATCCAATTAATAATAACAGGAGAAAGGTCTGAAAAGAAATCAAAATCGAAGTCGTCGTCGTCAACCAAGTTCATGACGACCATTTTTTGGAGTAGTAAAAGAATTTTTCTAATTGATTTCCTTTCTAATGATAGTCCCAATGAGTGAACAGTATTATCCAAATTTACTGGCTCAAGTACATGAAGTATTTTGACAGAAGAGAAGTAGCAAATCAAAACCCAACTTTTCATTAACTAAGTGCGTTAGTGATTTTGATCTTTTCACCAATTTACTTTGTATAAAATTTGATGGAGATGTTGAGGTCATATGCGTTACATTTCTTTTTTTTTGTCGATACCAAGGATCAAGTCTTTTGACAAGAAAATGAGTAACTTTCAAGGTATAACAGACTAAAATATTAATGCGAATATAATTGCGAATATAAGTGCGAATTAGACTCAAAAACACCAGTAGATTGTAATAAGAACATGTGCATGAGCCATTGTGTCCAAAATAATTTAACCGCCAGAGTCTTATATATGAAAATGCGTAATGTGTTGAATAAAATGGCTTCTTTTAGTTTTATCCATTTATTAATATTTTAAATTTAAAACGTGAACGTGATAGGATCCATTACATTCCACATACGAGTACTTATACTAACTATAATTACAAACACATGGCACAGGTTTATCTTGAAAGGCTAATCAATATTAATGATATTTAAAACACAAACTCTATTAATTAAAGTTATCGATCCATGATTAGACGAGTATATACGACTATGTTTCTTGTTCGCAACTCTCGGAAATATCAGTGTTGGGCTTCAAAATACACGGGAATTTCTACTCTTGGATTATTCGTATTACTAATGATTTACCAATGTAACTTTTTATTAATTATGGTGGCCTAGTGAATTTGTGCCTCGCCTTAGAATCCTGATAATGGATTTAAAAATATCTTTAGCATTACCCCGACTTAAATCTGGATATGTTATTTATCAAGATAATGTGTCAGGGTAAGATGATCGAAAACCAACTGACGTATCTCCTCAGACCCCACAATCCTTGCAACATCTGATATTATTAAGACACCACACTTAGTGGGAACTCACTTTTTTAAGTGCCTTCCGAAACATGCGGAAAATCAGATCTAAGCTGCATGTTAAAATAGATACACACATTTAATACTTGGTGATCTAAATGCCGCTTAACTCAGAGATCACGTCTCGAATATCAACCATTGACTACGCTACGAACTTCTCATAGATATAAAATATATATTTATCTATATATCAAGGCGCTGCGTGGCGCTGGCATATTAATAGTCTCACTCTATGTTTTTCCGCCGTGAGAACGTGCTGATAAATGCACTAGGGTGAGGAAAACCGTGTTGTCCTACGATTTAACCAATAACTGCGATCTCCATAACGCGTGCCGAACATAAAGATCTTCACATGGGAGAGATATGTATTTTATGGTAGAGATTCCTGTCTAGCAGTGGACTCCCTCATGCTACTGCTGCTATTGATGATAATGATGGTAGGTAATAATAGCGTCACTCCATGACACTCATTACGCTGGGGCATACACACATACACTCACGCCGATATCCCATAAGGGTGGGCAGAGATCATGGTACATACTACATATATACATGCAGTCACGCCTGTTTCCCGTTGGGGTAGGCAGAGACCACTTCCTTCCACCTGCTACGATCGTTTGGTGTAAAGTCAAAGTGGCTATCCGCAGCCCACATTTCGCCTCCGCGGGCAATGAGAGGTGTCGGGTGGCGAACCACGGCGCCGTCATAAGGTTCAAAAGTATTAAAGTTCCTCATTGCATTCCCACGGCGTAATGGAGTTTAAAGGAAATAGGACGAGGTGGGAAAGGTGTATTGAGAAAGGAATATGGAATTTAGGTGAAAGACTATAGGATATAGGATACTACTATCTCAGAAGGAGAGGGAAGAGACAGTAGTAACTCGGGGACCGGGGTCGCTACCCGTATACTTAAGTCTCTTTGCTGGATAAGCTAAAAGACTAAGCACGCCGGGGCAACACAGCAACAAACTTTCTCATGTAATTTTTATTTGCTCCCCTCAGCTTTGTAATAATTGTAAGGTAGTTTTAATCACTGTTGATCTAAATATACTTTATATTTTGCATGGATATTAATCATTCGTTAATACAATTCAATCAAACTAACAACATTCAAAAATAATTATTCATTTCTACCCAAATTATTAAAATCTAAAATCGGTATCAACTCTCTTCTACGCTTGTTTAATGGCTCGTCTTTAAGTTAATAAATCGTCTGGTACGGATATTTGCGTACGATAGTAAGGGAATTATTAAGGTGGGCATTTCGTAGACCCAAATCCGTAGGTAGCAACCCCGCCGAGCATTTACCGAATACTTGTCAATCAGGGAATATATAGGGATCTAAGTGGTAAAGGAAATAGTGCCTCTTTTAAGCACATTTTATATTTATATATACTATGCAAATGTTATAACTTATTATAATTATTAATAAAAGAAATTTCTTTGCAAAAATCCATCAACACTCGAACTGAACACACTCTTGCTTGAATTCAAAACTTTTTTGTTTCAGTTGTCTGCATCATAGTCATACATAAATGTTTACACAGGATTCTGTCAAAATTCCAACTTTTTCAAATTTTTAAAATCCATTTTTTTTATTTTGAAATATATGTTGCAAATTTTTAAATATTTGGATATATTCAAATATTATAATATCTCCTTGAATGATATCTAGCAAGTTAATGGATTAGTCCTTTACATTTTATAAATAAAACTTTTCTTATTATATGCCGTATACGCCGTATCTATTAGGTGCCGTATACTGGCTGTACCGTGTCCAATTTAGTCCACAAAAATGTGCAAATATATCTAATCCGCCAGTTTTCTCACAATGTCTTCCTTTATCGCTTCGGGCACACAAAAATATAAGCAAATAATACTCCTTAAAGGAAAGTGTAATTCTCTTTACAAATAAAATAAAAATCTGAAAATAAGGTTTTTAAAAATGTCACCACAGGCTTCGAGCAATAAATATACGAATAACATCTTAATTTAACTTAGTTTTCAAGCAAAAAAAAGCCTACCAAGTGCTTTTTGTGTCTCGCACTCTGTAAAGTTTCGTAGTCTAACTTACTTTATTAAATCAGCACCTGAATAAACAAATAAATATAAAACTTACTGATTAATATTATACAAGGTTTCATCACCATCATCATTATTAGTCCATTCACTGTCCCACTGCAGGTCACGAGTCTCGTCTCGAATGAGATGGACTACAGTCCACCACACGGGCTTAAAGCGGGTTGACGGACTTCGCAAGGTGTCCAGAAAATCTCACCGGCCCGTATGAAATGAAATGAAATGAAATTTATTAATTCACCATCATAAGTAACAGTATCATAGGGTATAAACATAAAGTGGTCCTAGAGTATACAAAAAATAAACAGCTAACTGCCAAACTAGGTGGACCTGTATTATGGCAGTTAGTGTATTATGGCAGTATGTTTTCTCACGACGTCTTACTTCACCGTTTGAAGTGAGTGATAATTAATTATAAAATTATTAATATGCAAATAATTTCGAAAAAAAAAAACAGATGCGTGTCTTGATTTTGAATCCGAAATCTAAGACTTGGCATGTACATATATCGCACTAACTAGACTATGACTATACCAAGTTTAATTATTACTTATTTGTTACTTAAATATTAATATTATAAAAAAACGTGTGATTCTAGTTTTTATCCATTTTCACGCATTATTAAAGTAAGAGATTTTTTCTTTTTATCCTGAACAATATACGGCGGGATATATATATATATATATATATATATATATATATATATATATATATATATATATATATATATATATAT
>WUAW01017746.1:3535-17337 GCA_017165845.1 Thaumetopoea pityocampa | reverse complement strand
GAATTACAAATAATAACTCAGTGGTACGGGACCGGAATTCGAACCCACGACCCTTCGATCGTAAGCCGTGTTTAAAACCACTACACCACCAATGCACTAGTATAATGAAGAGAAATATAAGGGAATGTTTCAATGTTCTCATATAAATGAAACTACATTCAAACATCTTTTAAAGTACCTGCATTATAAAAAATACTTCACTACAGCGCAATTGCTTGCATTCTGAGCCGCATTGCTCAAAGGGTATACAACGTTGTATAATTACTAGCTTTTACCCGCGGCTCCGCTCGCCTGAATGTCGGTTTTCCTCCACAACATCAATACATCATATAACCAAACAAAATCCAGAAACAATCATAGATTTATATAAAAACCTATGAACCACTTTTTCTTGAACTCTCCTACCTTAACGGCAGCTACTAAAAGAAGGATCAAGCTGTATCGTCAATTCTACTGGACCGATTTTAATAAAACATGTCACAGTATTTAAGTAGGAATAGTACCTTTAATGAACCGATGACCTGGTGAAGGTTGCGGGCAATCGGTGGATACAGGCGGTTCATAGCCGCTCAGTGTGGCGATCATTAGAGGAGGCCTAGGTTCAGCAGTGGATGTCTGTGGGCTGATATGATGATTATGATGATGATTATGATGAGTACCTTTAAGACTATAATAGGTTGAGCAAAATCTACCCGCTGGTAAAAACCAGCGGGTAGTTTGTTTGAACTTTATGCAAAAGCATAAAGTTCAAACAAACAAATAAACATTAACGTCGTATGGAGAGAGATCAAATGTTTTTATATAAGATAATTAATAATTTGGTTTATTTACCCTTTTGATGAGCAACTTGTTCTTTAAATGTCCACATTTATTCACACGTCCTCGCTCAATGCTTGAGATGCCGTTGTGTAAATCAAACTGTGCTAAGAATGCTTTACTGTATCGGGTTTGTCACAAATATAATGAAAGACACACTAATGTCGAATTATTTAATCGTAAAATAGGAGTGTTTAAAAAGAAAATATCTATAATTTATTAATATATAAAAATCAAAATATAAAATTAATGTTAAATACTAAATAAATATAATAATAAATATCTAAAATTTATTATTTAATAAGTTGCTCTATTAATTTCCTAATTTTCATAAATATATTTTTTGTTAGTTTTACTGGTGTGTAAGTGAAAACTTAATTGGTATATGTATAATTTGTATGTTATACATTTTTGTATTATCTAGATACTGTATATTTCCAAAAAAAATAAATAAATAAATATCTCTGTATATTTTGCAGTATTTCAGGTTAGTAATGGATAAACAGCTCGCTTTCACATTAATGATAGTCTGAGCAGTCCGCTGAACTAATTAAAGACGTTAACGTAGGTTTAATGGGAAAATCAACATTCCCCGTTCATTGGTTTTGTTCTGATTAAGTTCTTGTAATGTTAAAGTTTTATGTTACTTGGACGAACATTTTTTTTATGAACTATTAATTACTTTAATGAACTCGCATGTCTATTAGTATAATTTTTAGTTTTTGTAAGAAAAGAACAAAGTACAGTCCTAAAATTGGCGACCCCAGACCGCAAAACCTAGTGTTCCATCAAGTCGATGACATGGTGAAGGTCACGGACATTCGGTGGATGCAGGCGACTCGTAGCCGCTCGGTGTGGCGATTATTAGAGGTGTCCTATGTCCAGCAGTGGACTGTGGGCTGATATGATGAATAAAAAAAAGTTAAATTCAAATTTGTTTGTATGTACCCATGTATGTACGTTTTTTTCTTTTGTATTAGTATACGGTCAGCAAATAAATAAATAAACAAATATTATTTATATTTTTTTATTTTCCTAGGTAGGTACTTAATACATATCAAAGGTTAATATGTATAACTGACTTCTAACACTACGTAGTATGTCGCAAGCTGTGCTCTGCCTACCCTTATGGGATACCGGCGTAAGTATATATATGTATATTGTAATTTTGAACATTTTGATCATCTGTTCATCAAGCTCTGAATCTGACTGCGAGACTTTTAGCAAGGAAACAGTGATACCAGACATTTTGCGACAGACGGTTGGCAACGATTCGATGATGTCAAAAAATTAATATTGGTGATAATTATGTGGTAACAATTTAACTAAATTTAGTCTCTCCCTATCTCTTTCTAATGTCAAACGCCAAAACGAGATAGTTACAATTTTGGTGCTGTCAGATTTGCTTAGACACGCCAAAATTAAGAAATTTAGATGTGCCCTCGAAACAAACTGTTTAAAGATACGTAAAATCGCAACATTTTTTCTACCGTCTAACAGAAACGTAGGTTGGTACTCATTAAAAATGTTCGCTATCTTGTTTTGGCGTTTAACGTTAGAAAGGGAAGGGCTAAATTTAGTTAAGTCTACTCGCTACAGAATCAACACCATTGAGAGTTTTATCTATGTTCAGCTAATGTCAAAATAACGAAAATCATTTATCATCTATATCTAGGTTTTTTTGTACGATAAGCGCTGTGTAGTGTAATTTTGTACAGGTACCATTATAAAGTAATTCACTGTATTGTGTAATCGAGATAAGATTACAAGTGAATCGTTAATCGTGATTGGAGTTACATAAATATCGTATTTCAAACATTCAGCATCAAACGTCAAAACATGAATTTTAAAACTCTGGATTTTATTTAGGCCCAATAGGTTGGTACTCACTAAAAATGTTCGCTATTTCGTTCTGGTGTTTGGCATTAGAAAAGGATAGGGAGAGTCTAAATTTTGTTTGTGTTACATCAGAATTGATACAATTATGTAACATTTCTGAAGGCTTACTTACCTGTTGCTGCCAATAGCTACTGCATTTTTTAATATAAGGATGCCAGCGTCACTGGCGACAGGCGACAAGTACGCTAGCAGATATTGGAACAATGTATCAGTTGAATAGTCATATTTGTGTGTATGATTGTATGAGTCTCACTCATCATCATAATCATCATCAGCCCTGATAGCCCACTGCTGAATATGAGCCTCCACCTTTAAAAGGAGGGATTTGTCATAATCTTCGTACTTAGCAGCTGTCTTGGAGATCACAGTGGATTTTGACTGAATAACAGGATAAGGCTGCTGTCCATTATCCTGGTGCAACCCTTAGCTCGTTCTCACAGCATCCAGGCGGAGAGATGGAGTGACGCTATCATTACACCGGCGCCACACACCATAGCTAAATACTCATCTCCATTTGGACATTGCAAATAGTATCATTTTTAAATTCATTCTTCATTCTCATAATCCATCTCAGAATTTACACGAATCGAAACAAAGATATAATATATTTAACTCATCTTTTGTAAATGCATAAGTACATTGTACATTTTCGTAAGTACATTGTACATGAAGCTCAAACACAAGAATAATTCCCATCTACCACAACCGTACAGTCTGAAATAACAGAGCGCGAGCTTCTTAAAATATTGAAGTTTATATTTTCCGTCAAAATTCCGTTGTTGTACAAGAATATAAAGTTTCATCGGGAATGCTCGCCGCTAGTGGGTTCATTGCTTCACTGAGGCGCGTTACGATGGCGGGCATAGGTCCATTAACATTATTTTAATTATCATTACACTACAGGGGCACGGATCTCCCCTGATCAGGAGGGGGATTAGGTCGTAGTCTACCGCAGTGGCCTAATGCGAATTGGTAGAATTCACACACCCATGTGGTTTCCTTACAAAATCTTCCTTCTCCGTTGTTTACATCGGTGTCTACAATATAGATCATAAATGAATTAGAAATAACTCAGTGGTACGGGACCAGGTCGAACCCGCGACCTTTCGATCGTGAGTCGTGTCTATATAACCATTACAACACTATTGTACTTACATATATAATCCTAATATAATTCCCTAAATCTAAATTAAAAATTACTTCATTCAGCGTGATATTGAATAATATAACAATTACATACTAAATATATTAACTATAATCCTAAAATTAATATACTAAAGTATACCTTCCAAATTTTGCCTTCTCTATGGGACATACGAAAATAAGACTGCCCGTATTAGTCGATGTAACTGCGAATACGCAGCGCCTAAGCAAACCGCGGCTGTTTATTGGCTTTGAGTGTGATGATTCTGTAAGTTTAGTTAAATAATTAAATTAAAAAAATGTCCTATTACTAGACACTGGTCTCTGATTAAAATGAGAGGGATTAGGGTATAGTCCACCATGCAAGTATAATACGGTTTGGCAGACTTCACACAACGTCGAGAAAATCTCGCAGGCATATAGGACTCATCACGTTATTTTTCTTCAATGTTCGAGCGAACTCGCTCGATAACTATAATCACGAGTATCTATTAATACGCATACGATTTGAAAAGTCAGATGTGCATGCCTTGGATTCGAACTGGAGATCTAACACTTTGCATACATAGAAATTCCAATAGGCTAGGCCACTGGTTATTTAAAGCAAATTATAATGAAATAAATACCTAATACTTTTTTTACATAAAACACAGCATTTTAGGGTTCTTGGTCTCCATGTCTTGTCCCGAAATTCCAATACAGAAAAAAATAGTATAGCACTTTGTACAGTATTACCAGTACTGGCTTCGTACTAATTATAGTGCCAACTTGATACAGTAGTACCAAAAAATAAGTCATATCGACTTTCTTCGTCGGCGCAGAAGGGTGCTAACAAACATCCATTAAAACCGATTCAATGGACCTTGTTGCGGTTCGCGTAAAATTGGAAATGCAATAACAGATAAACTCGTATTATCTCGCTCCTAATCTGTACACTGGCGGACGCCATAATGGCACGCTCACGTTTAACCAACGACTTGCGTGGTTTTTATGCGCGTAAATACACTGCCTTATAACTGAAATATTTTCACGCCATTCGAAAAATGCTACTTACCTATTGTAACTTATTTTTGTGGTATTACTGTACCTATAAATGTAGGTACCGTCAACATAAATATGTACGAAATTATAGGAAATCTTATCAAATATTTGAAGGAAACTATATATATGAGAAATAGATATTAATATCCTTTTAAGCCACTTTATAACACTGTGGACACGCCACTTCGACACACAGAGTAAACATCAGATATACATACATATATATATATATGCACCAAGGGTTATATAACCGTGACTTTGGAGTTCCACAGCACTACGTTAAGGCTGAAGTTTTACTACGAGTAAAGAGACGCGGCTAAATTTATTTAGTTATATATTGTGCAGTAAATAACGGGCCAGTTGAAATACTGTACGGGGCGGTTATTACAGACCACAGAACTCGTAACGATAGTCTTACAATTTTTATTTATTGCATACTTTCCGTAACGGAAATCAAATTTATAACAAAAGGCACGACCTCTGTCATATTTGGTTCGAAACACCTCGAATAAATGTAAATGTATTACAAATTACACTTTCTGAGATTAATACGCGTGAACATGTGTGTATGTGTGTGTGTTTGCGTGTGCGTATGTGCATGTGCGTGTGTGTGCGCGCGCGCGAAGGGTGTGTGCGTGTGTGCGCGCGTTTGCGTGTGTGCGTGTGCATGTGTGCGTGTGCGTGTGTGCTTGTGAAAAAAATCATTTGATATCTCTAATAAACATTTCATTTCTAGCTAGGCACGACTGAATATAACAGGACCCTTTCTCATTAAAGATATCTACAGCCAAAAAGATTAGAGACTTTTTTGGATTTGTATTCATTTTTTAATTTTATTTCTCAAAAAAAAGATATTACATTAATACCAAAAATGAGTTCATCGCCATTGTTTCGGGATTTCTCATGTAAAAGCTAGTAAAGTGGCAAAAGTTAGTATATGTATATATTAAATTAATAGTGTGTACACATCATTATATCGGCCATAGGAAACGCAGATTTATAACACGTACAAATAATTTCAATCCAATTGACATAATTTTCAATGGGATTGAAAAGATGACACGGTTTTATCGACGATTTCGTTGACCGCCGGCGCCGGTGGCGTAGGATCGCAGCATTTAGTTAGGCGTCTGCGCGATTTTCTGAGCACGTTCACATTATTACTTTTCGGATAAAATGGCAGTTGATAAGCTGTGTTAGAGGCTATTCTTCGGCTTGAATAACTCCCAAATAAAGTTAATCATTAATGTTACAAAGTTCATTTAAAAAAATATATTTTGATCTAGCCCCATTGCCCGTGAATTTGTTCTCATGATATTCCAATAAAAATATTAACATTTGAACCTTATAAAAATGATGGAATTGTGGTTCGCCACCCGACACGTCTCGTTTTCCGCGGCGGCAAAAAGTAAGCTACGGATAGCCACTTTGCTCGTAGCAAGTGGTAAGAAGTGGTCTCTGCCTACCCCAATTCTCCGGTAGTATAGTGGTCAGTATCCCAGCCTGCCCAACACGGGAGATCGGGGTTCGATTCCCCGCCAGAGAACCAAGGAAAAAGGCGTGACTGTATATAAATATATCGTTGTCTAGTACCCAAGACACAGGGCTTCCTAATTTGGGGCTAGAATAGTGTGTGTGAAAAAAATGTGTTCAGAGTCCATTTTATTTCCGTAGTCTAACCCTGCGCTTCTATTAACCCCCGACCCATCTTATAGTGCGTAATGCCATCTAGAAACTTCTGCCAGAAGTATAAAAGTACAGATTTCAAACTAGATGCGTCACTTTGCAGAGGTACCAGGGAGTATTTATAGTGAATGGGAAAGTTTAGTAGCGATTGTTGTCTGATTTGAGTAGTAATAATCAATGTTTGGTACATTGGCGGTGTAGTGTTTTAGACACAACTCACGATCGAAAGGTCGCGGGTGCGATCCCGGGCCTGTACCCACTGAGCTATTTCTAATTCATGTACGGTCTACATTCATATCTAGAGTCACTGACGTAGCTTGATTAGCGTAGAATTGCAAAACTGAAGTGACAGTGGACGGGGCACATAGCTCGCAGAACCGATGGAGGTTGGGGTCTTAATATGCTGGAGTGGCGACCCCCAACAGGAAAGTGTAATGCGGGTAGACCCCCGACTAAATGGATCAATGACCTGGTCAAAGGTCAGAGAGTTTTATTTCTTTTCTGTCTGTAATGTAAGGGAAGTACGTTGCCATCAAACTTGAATATAACATTAATTGAAGCATTTATTTTATTTTTTTTTACTAATGTCAGCTGCAGTCAGTTTTAGACTATAAGCAATTTTTTTATTTGACTATAGTCTGTATACGAGCTTATCTCTTATCGAATACGTTATCCCACCCGACGAAGGAGGGAATGGTCTTATTGCAGCTAGTAGTTACATCACACGTATAGTTCCAATATCACACGCCGCATTCATTGCGTTCTCCTCTTTGCCTTCATAAACTGACTCGCCAATTCATTGGGATGGTTACAAGAGAGTTTCTGATCTGTTATTTATTAATTATTACTTTATTTATTTAATATAATGGAAAACCAACATCCTTAACAATAAGATTATATATAATAATAATTTTAGACAACATACGGCTAAATAAAGGTTTTTCACCATTAATGGTAGTATTTACTACACAAAATCACACGGTAAATATTTATGGACTAGAATTTACAGTAATGATAAAATAACTACATGATAATGCAATCTATAAATAGATTAAAAAGACAGAAAAAAGTACAATTGAAACTTAGAAAAAAGTTAAGGGTTAATGTTCGACTCATCGTCGTCAGATTGACATTAAATATATCGATGTTATGATCTTTGCACATTTTGTTTAGACTTCCACTCGGTCTGCAAATGAAAGAGTTGTAGTTGATACTTAGAAAATGCATCAGACATTGAAATAAGTAAAAAGTATTGAGAATATCTTACAGGAGTTACAAATATTAGATCTCTTTATTGGTGACAAACAATGAAGCAACTGATTAATGAAGCGAAATCGCTTGGCGACTGCGCTTCCTCTCTTAAGCTCTTTCTTGGAGGCCAACCAGTAACATTTACAGTTAAAAGATTTTTAGATTTTTTTGTGTAACGTGAAACAGAATTCGCAGTAATAACTACAGCAAATAAAATTAACTACAAACTTTAACGTCCATTATTCAGTGCCGCAATAAAACTCACATAAAAAAGAGAACGCATAAAGTCAACAATGACATCCATATATTCGCGCTGGCAAGTTAAAGTACAACTTTTTAACGTAAACCGTAACGCTATTGCAGTTTAAAAGGTAAGCAATGAACTTTCAGATTTATGACTCTAAGACATGTAAGTTACAAGTTGAAAATGAAGACAATTGTGCTGATTCTGCTGTAACAGAAGTTAATTAAATTCAGTCCCTCCCTACGAGTGTCTTTCTCTGATGTCAAACACCAAAACGAGATGGCAAACATTTATAGCGAATACCAATCTATTTTTCTGTTAAACGGGTCAAAAAAATGTTGCGTTTTTGCGTATCTTCAGTCTGTGTGTTCCACATTTGTCATGTGTGTGTGTGCGTTTGATTTTGACGTGTGGAAACGAAATTGACAGCACCAAAACTGTAGCTATTTCGTTTTGGCGTTTGACATTAGAAAAAGATTGGTAGAGACTAAATTTATTTAAGTTCTGTTACAGCATAATTACCACAAAATAGCAATTTTAAAGGAATATATTTGTATAGGCCTCATAAGACAGCTCGAGGTCACCCAGCGAGTAACGGAGACATGCTTGGAATTTCACTGTAAGATAGGATCCGTAATGAGATAATCCGCAGGAAAATTAAAGTCACCGATGTATCTCAAAGGATGGCAAAACTGAAGTGGCGATAGACGAAGTACATAGCTCACAGAACCGATGGGCGTTAAGGTGCTGCCCCCTAGCCAAGTTGACATTCGACAATCGTTATCGCTAATAGAAACGAAAAAAAATTATCGGAATGACACTTCTATTCGATAAATCACGTGTGACTTGGCGATAAGAAGTGTCATTCCAATACATTTTTTTCGTTTCTATTAGCGATAACGATTGTCGAATGTCAACTTGGCTAGGGGGGCTGAAGTATTAAAATGGCGACCCCGAACCTAGGTGGACCGATGACCTGGTGAAGGTCGCGGGTAATCGTTTAATGCAGGTGGTTCAGAGCCGCTCAGTGTGATGATTATTAGAAGAACCCTGCAGTCCGGAGGAGTCCAACAGTGGCCATCTGTGGACTGAATGTTGATGATGATATTTATAAGAATTTTGTCCCAGTTGACAGAGGTCGGTTTGAACGAGCTAAACATCGCCGTTATGGTTTAAATATAAACATTACCTAATACAATCTTAAGTTTTTTAATATCTACTTGCTCCTAATGATCAAAATATCGCAAACAATATCTGTGTGTCGAGCGAAAAATACATATTCAGCCATCAAAGATAGTCTGACGGCTGACTAACATTCAATTCAATGCCGATTGCCGAATAGTTTGACGTCAGTGTTAAGAAACCGATCACGCGCCTGCGCGTGTCTTGAAATAACGTATCTAGAGTTATCTTAAGAGCATGAAAAAACAATAAGTACTTGTTATTTTTCCCAACAGTCAGAAGGCTGCACCTACCTAATTTTTCCGATTCTATCAGAACCCACCGCACCGGCCAATTCTGATGTGGAGAATTGTGAGAATCTTCTTTATTCTGCGATCTGGAAAATTGTCTCAGTAGCCAGTCAGGCGTCTGCGTAAGAAATTTTTTTATAATAAGTAAATGGCTTTCGGATAAAACCTGTTTCTACGGCGAGACAATAAATTTGTTAATGTGTTAAGTCTTAATTTACATACTGCTTACGTAACTACGTAAGCAGTATCTAAATTTTTACATAAATTTCCCAACTTATTATTGCATCGCGTCCACGATGACATCGAGCCAAGTGCCTACTTTGAATAACAAATCCATTAGTCAATATTCAGAAACATGGCCCCTTATCACGGAGCGTGTCTGCCAACAGCACACCAGTATCTAATTAATATTAAATGTCGGATGAAATCTGCAAACAATATCGTGTTTAGTACGAATTTACAGTTCGTTGATTGTTTGCTTTTAAACAAACAACGTGATGTTATTAAGCGAGTGTTCCATGTTACTAAGCGAGTGTTCCATGTTACTAAGCGAGTGTTCCATGTTATTTCGTGTCTTCACATAAACATTATATTACAATTTTACCAATGCATAATTGTAAAATGAACTATTGCGTCACCATCTAAATCCTTAGTTTCCAAAGTGGTCCAGGTGGACCCACAGGGGTCAACGGGAGACTCGACGGGGGTCTACGTTGGCGTACGAAAATTTCCATAGTTAGATCTAATCTTCACATTTTTTGTCGAGTTTTGGGAATGTGGTAGAAACGTAGCTACAGGGGGTCCACCGGAACCAGCTAAATTTTGAAAGTGGTCTATGAGAAAAAAAAGTCTGGGAATCTCTGGTCTAAACTATGTAAATTCACTTTGAGCATTAATATAACATGTACGAAAGACTGTCTCTGTTTGTCCGTTTGTTACCTTTTCACTACTCAGTGAAATAAATCATTATCATCAACATCATTATAATGGACTTCTTTATCATCATCATGATTAACATGATCATTACAAAACTTATTACAATTGAATTGTTTCGGTCCAAATTGAGCTAATTCTGCTAGTATTGAGTATCATATGTCTCTTGTGTTTATAGAGAGAAAGTTTTTATTTTCATTAGCATCATCATCATCATCCCCAGTCCATATCGTCCCCACTACAGGGGTACAGACCTCCCCTGATCAGGAAGGGAATTAGGCCGTAGTCTACCGCACTGGCCTAGTGCGGGTTGGTAGACTTCACACACCCATGCCGGCATGCAGGTTTTTTCACGAAGTTTTCCTTCTCCGTTAAGTACATTGGTGTCTACAATGTAGACCGTACATGAATTACGAATAATAACATAAATAATAGCATATTTGCCAATAATTGCCCCAAATAGAACTCTTTACAATGCAGTGCCCAAGGTATTAAATAGGAGATTACTTGACCCGTACGTGCTCTTAAGCGTCGTTTTTCTAATGAATAGCGAAGATGATTACTGGTGTGTTCACACTAATTACATTTAAATGAAACCAACATCATCACGTGTCTTTAGAAGTCCACTGTTGGACGTGAGCCTCCTCCTTAAAAAGGGGGGATTTCGCATAATCTCCACGCTCGGCAGGCGTCTTGGAGGTCGCAGTAGATTTTGATTGAATAACAGGATAACGTTGCTGCCCATCATCCTGGTGCATCCCTCAGATGGTTCTAACAGCTTCCCCGAGAAGAGATGGCGTGACGCTATTATTATGGCGGCAAATTTAGCCGTATCCATTGAAATATGCTACGGATTATTTATAAAATATTTCTCAGCTATGCCTTTCACCGCTTACCCACCGTACGCTAACGCTGTGTAGGAAAAATAAAATGCCTACCATTTTGGGCAATGTTTTCCTGGCGTTCAGCGTCATTTGGCACGTTCACGATCCTCGTATCAGCTGATTTAGGAAGCCCACGTACAGTAGTACCGATACGTTATAATATATATTTCTCGAGGTGAAAATACATGCGAGATAAGGAAGCTAAACAAAGGACATTTCAATGGCCGACGAATTCAACCAGTTATTTATTGCCTGGAACGAAGATAATTTCTTTGGTATAAAAGATTTATTGAGATTTCTAATCGAGAAGAATGTTACAAGGAATAATTTAACCAAGATAAAACAACGAGAAACAGACAGATCGTGGTAACGTAGTCGATATAAACCAGCATTCGTAACCAAAGGTCTAGGAGTTGAACTCAGATAAGACACGCAACCATTTTCAATTCCTCTTCGTGATCGGTAGACGTGTTTAACAGTGGATTGAATTGAATTATATAATTTAATTCTTTCATCCCCCTTTCACCATCGGATTACTGGACGCACAGTAGGTTATTACCTCTAGCTCATAGACATCTCTGCCACCCGTACGAAGCGATCTGCTTCTACGTTCATAATCCCTGCAGCCAAAGACTAGAATAATCTTCCTGATTCCTGTTAATATTTCCATCCGATTATAATGCAGGTGTCTTTAAAATAAGAGTGAACAGGTTTTTATTACTACTTAGTTTTAGCTTAAAATAGTAAAAAATGTTAAGGATAGCTTAAAGACCCTGGTCACAGTAGAGATTCTGGGAAACTTACAGATATCACGTCAAAAGAAAGTCAGTCATTTGAACCCGTCTTATAGTCACATATCACCTCACCACGCTATATAGAAGAATAGTATTGTCTCTCCATTATGCGTTCATAAGAAAAAAAAGCGCATCTTCCTATCATCCCAATCCCATATTCGTCTTCACTTAAACGGTATGGACCTCCCCTCCTTATGGGTATGAGTATGAGGATTAGGCCGTAGTCTACCGCGCTGGCCTAGTGCGAGTTAGTAGACTTCACACACCCATGCAGGCATGCACGTTTCCTCACGAAGATTTCTTTCTCCGTTGAGTACATTAGTGTCTACAATGTAGACCGTACATAAATTAGAAATAACTCAGTGGTACGGGCCCGTGATTAAACCCACGACCTTTTACAAAAATACAAAATAATTTATTTTTTAACCAAAACATATTTTAACAGTTGTCGGTGTCTGAAGCTTCCTTTTGCAAATAATGCCTATATTAGGGGACCACGCACCCCCATCACTTAAATTATAATTTATTTTTTTGTATTATATATGTATTTACAATTAGTAAATGGAGGTTTTTACAACTTCAAATTAAAATAAATTAAAATGAATTACAAAATAAAACATAAAATAAAATTACGATTAACAATTTAAGCCTTTACTTTTTAATCGTAATTAGTGTCTCATACGACTAGACCATCAGTGTACGTTCTCCCATCTGTCTACATATTTTTTATTTGCCTCTCAAGAATTTTCAGATGCGTCCTTCTGTGTTATAATGGCAATATTATTAGAATCAACACTGCCGCACCCGGCCCTCTATGGACCTTAATGCAAACAAACATTACTAATTAATATAACAGCTCTGTATTCACAACTACAGTAGGAACACAGTTTCGGGGCAAACATTTCTAATGGGCTATTAAGCATTCAGTTGGATAATATCAACAATTAATTAAAATTATGAACCTTGCACCATAAATATTAGTTTAAATTACTTTGCGCATTGCTTTGAGCCTGAACAGAACAATAATTACTTAGATACAAACTGCTCACTTTAGTTATATGGTTAGTCGCCTAGCAAGTCTGTGTCGAAGACTAATTTTCTTTCACGCAGACTTGCTTCACAGACAGACTTTTTAGAATTTGTTTGTTGAAAAAATACACAACAAATTTATTATTAACTAGCTTTTGCTCGCGGCTCCGCTCGCGTGAATGTCGGTTTTCCGTAACGTGGGAAATCCTGATACAATCATATATTTATATAAAAAATAAACTCATAACCACTTTTACATGACCTCTCGTACCTTAGCGGCGGCTACTAAAACAGGGATCAAATTGTATCATCGATTTTAGCGGACCCATTTTGATGAAACATGCCACATTACTTAAGTTGGTATAGTATAGTATCTTTAAGACTGTAATAGTTTAACCAAAATCTACCCGCTGGTTTTCGTGTGAAGCCCGAACAAATAAACAAACAAACATTGACGGATTCGGTTTCAGAAGCCCTTAATTAGTTGATCTGAGTAGTTCGTTTTTAAATATCTTTGGTTTTTGAAAATTTGACATTTAACAATTTTATAATAGTATAGACAGATAGATAGATACAATAGGTAATGAATAGACTGATTGGCACAATTGCA